>BMAU01018311.1:0-233876 GCA_019973935.1 Trichonephila clavipes
TCTGCAGAATGTGTATATGAGTACCAGCATGAAGAGACTTTATGATGCACGGCCGTCTAACATCCGGCCGTTTATGGATAGGATGAAGCTTCATATTTCTGAACTCGACCTACCTAACGTGCGTATCCAGCAAAGGAACCTTTTCCTATTCCAGCCTTGGAATACGCCACGGTTCCCTTTATATCAGCCCTTTTGCCACTTACGGTAAATCCACTGTAGCGCCTGTCGTCTTTCAACGCGTCTTCGCCTACCACCGCAGTCAGTATAGTCGTTATTCGGCCATCTACACTGATGGTACGAAACGTGCAGATACGTTGGCTGTGGAGTCGTGATTGAAGATATTATGCTCGGTTATAGGCTCGACACTTCTTGCAGCATTTTCACTGCCGAAGCTGTCGCCATTTACCGTGCACTTCAATTAATCGACTCCACTATGCCCCGTAAATACTGCATCTATACTGACAGCATGAGTGTACTAGAAGCGCTTGAAAACTACCACGATCGCTGCCATCCAGTGGTATGTACAATACTCGACCTTACGAGTCGACTCTACAGCAAGGGTTTCGATATCGTGTTTTGCTGGCTACCAAGTCACGTAGGAATCATAGGCAACGAGCAAGCGGACAGCGCGGCAAAGTCGGCGACGACGCATCTGCCGCTAGCGGTTCCGCTATCGGATATGAAGCGCGTCATCATGCATCATATTTTTAAGATCTGGCAGGAATCATGGAGTCAGCAGTTGGATAACAAACTGCACTCTGTGACACCTGTCATAGGAGCATGGCCTGTGATGCCAATGCGAAGAACTGATGTCAAATTGACTCGTCTTCGCATTGGTCATACTCGCTTCACTCACAGGCATTTGTTGTTTGGAGAACGCGCTCCTGAATGTCCTTCATGCAATGTCTCTTACACTGTTCATCACATTTTAATTGATTGTCCAGTTTTTAACCATCATCGCATCACGTTTTTTCATACATCTATTTTAACCTTATCTGACTTGGTGGGAGAAATACCCCACCAAAACCTATTTGCTTTTATCAGAAGAATTAGATTTTTATATTTAATTTGACTTTTTCAAATGTTTTAACTTTAACTTTATTTTTTTATATATGTACGTGCAGGCATGCACATATATAATAATTATTTTTATGTAATTATATTTTTCATGTGTATTTTTACATGGTTTTATTCTTTTAACAAACGTGTGGCGCAGTATAGCCAAATTTGGCTCTTGCGCCATTAAACCCTATACTCACTCACTCACTTAAACTGTTCATTACATTTTAATACATTGTCCTGTTTTTAATAATTATCGCATCACCTTTTTTAATTCATCACATTTAACTTTACCTGACTTGGTGGGAGAAATACCCCACCAAAACCTATTTGCTTTTATAAAGAAAATTGGATTTTTATATTTAATTTGACTTTTTAAAATGTTTTTAACTTTAACTTTTTTTTTTTATATATGTGCATGCAGGCATGCACATATATAATTTTTTTATATCATTGTATTTTTCCTGTGTATTTTTACCATGTTTTTATAATTTTAACAAACGTGTGGCGCAGTTTAGCCAATTTTGGCTCTTGCGCCATGAAACAATACACTCACCCTGGCGCCATAAAACCCCAAATTCACTCACTCACTCATGCAATGTCTCCTACACTGTTCATCACATTTTAATCGATTGTCCCGTTTTTAACCATCATCGCATCACCTTTTTTCATAAATCTGTTTTGACCTTATCTGACTTGGTGGGGGAATCTCCCCACCAAAATCTATTTGCTTTTATAAAGAAAATTGGATTTTTATATTTAATTTGACTTTTTTAAAATGTTTTATCTTTACGTTTATTTTATATATGTGCATGCAGGCATGCACATATATCAAATTTCTTTTTATGTCATTGTATCTTTCTTGTGTATTTTTACCATGGTTTTATAATTTTAACAAACGTGTGGCGCAGTATAGCCAATTTTGGCTCTTGCGCCAAAAACCCCACATTCACTCACTCACTCACTCACTCACTCACTCACCCTGCTATTGTTTTGGTTGTTGTTCAGTTGTTTTTTTTAAAAAAATGAGCAAAAAATTGAAGTATGGGAATGTTAAACGTGCTCATCTCGCCACCTATTTATTAAAATGTACACTAACTATAGATTTTAAAATGATTGAAGTAAATAACACTCAAATAAAAAAATAATAATAATAAATCCTGTTTCCACATCACAGCCTCAGATCAAAATGTCTCCATAGGATAAATGTTTTTCAGTTACGGTAACCATTGTCCTATATATATATATATATGAAGGCATACAGACCTGAAGAAAACTTATGTTAATAATCTCATGAATTTAATTTTGCAGGTGAAGCAGATGGCAACGTGTTTTAAAATCATTTTCTTAACTAAAATAAAATTAAAGAATATTTAATTTATATTATTTTAATAATTTGTGTGTAAATTTTAATTCAGTATAATGATTACACATACACAGTAAAAATACAAAGTAAATTGATTATTCAAAAAATTGTGCCGTAGTATACTCGTCATCAACGTGAACGGATTATGTCTCAGCTTGTCTGATCTTGATTCTACAAGACGGTGACTGAATTCTACGTCAGAAATTATCTCAATGCTTAGAGCGGATGGATACATTACTTTCAACCACTCAGCAAACTCGGGTCAAGTGTAATTCGGTCAATATGCTTTAGGCCCTTATCACATCTTAGTTAAAGATTCATTTCGTTTGTTTGTATTGCGGCGGACTGTATTCAACAAGAAAAAAAAAATTGATGTCTGAAACACATAGCGAAAAACGAAAGCTTGGAAAAGCCGTGGAATTTTCTGCAAATAAGAAAGCAAGAAGAGAAGTGTTTCAAAAGTAAGTAACAAAACTAAATAAAATTAATATGTAGTGTTTATAATGTTGTTTTTTACACTTTTCTAATCTTTATTAATTTTGATATATTATTTTCAGAAGTATGGAAAATTAACCGAGGATTGCATACCAGATGAAGTATTTCCAATTGGAGATTATGTTTTTCTCTTTGCAAGCACCTATTATGATTCTGTATCAGTACACATAAGACGTTTCAAGAAGTATGGAAAAACATACTACCCAACTCCTGAGGGAATAACTTTAGACCCACGGTGGATCAAACATATCATGCGTAAAAAGAAAGTGCCGGAATCACTGGCGAAATTACCAAGTGGACTTTTCCCTCCTAAACGACACATACAAATAACAAGTGAGAACTTCATTAATTTTACTTTCAAGCGCATTAAATACGGTCCGGATAAAGAGCCCACCTTTAAAGAAATAACCATATTCCGAGAGCAGTGGGCTGAAATGATTGAAAAATATGGTGCTATTGAAAATGCTGCTATAGACAATATGCTTCAATGTATGGACTTTTTAACTGCATATAAAACCTTCTGCGAAGGTCCTATAGAAAATGCGTTACCTTCTTCTTTGGATGTTAGTCTGGGTCAACAATACTTGACGCAAATTTTGAAAAAATCTATTTGTAGCCTCCTGAACGAAAAAGGACTGAAACAGCCTCAGACTTTCGCTGAGGAGTTATGGGGGAATCGAGAAGAAACATTTAATTCACACACACATATGTTTTGTCACTAGAAGCTAATGAGATAGCTGATTGTTTTTATAATAATCTTTTTGAAAATGAACACTTTTTGTTGTTAAAACCTGTTTATTATGTAACTCAAGAATATTTTTTGAAAATCTTCGCTTACATACTATTTTAAGAGAAGAGACATACTATGTCCACCTGATTGTTTTGATTATGAGGATTTTGTTTAAAAAATATTGTGTAAAGATTTTATAAGATTCACACAGCATTTTCTTTTTATAAATTTGAATAAAATGGGATTTTTTTATATGCTGAATTTGAGTTATTATTTTTATTGTTTGTTAGTTTAATTTATGTTGAAATAGTTTCACATTTTAAAAATGAATAAAAGTATTTTTTTTTTTAAAAAAATTATCAAAGTATTTACAAGTGATATTTTAAATGTATTTCATATGAAAGTGAGAAAAACTGAAAATTTATGCTCATGTTTTTAAACATAAACCTTTTGCTGTAAGTTTCATTTTTAAAATAAATAAGAGTATTTTTTAAAACAAATTATCTAAGAATGTTTAAGCATAAATTACATATTTTTTAAATACATTTCATACAAATGTAAGAAAAAAAACTTTATATAAGATTTAAAAAACAATATTTTTGTATAAATTTCCAACAGGATTTTATTCTAAAAAATTTTTTTATATGAGTAATTTGATTTAATTTTATTTATATTGCTTGTTAGTTTAATTTATGTTGAAATAGTTTCCTTTTAAAAATAAATGAGTAGTTTTCTTTATGCAAATTATCTAAGTATGAAAGCTAAGTGATATTTTAAATATATTTCATACAAAACTAAGAAAAAATTATGTTCATGTTTTAAAACAAATCCTTAACCTTTCACAAAGAGTATAAATTGTATAACTATTAATCGTGATAATCACTCGGTTTAATTTTTTTCTTAATCAAAATGAAATAAAAAATATTTAATTTCTATTATTTTAATAATTTGTAAATTTTAATTCAGTATAATGATTACACATACACAGTAAAGATACACAAAGTAAACTGTTTATTCAGAAATCAACATCTTGTATTGCGTTTTACATTACACAATCGCATATTTACATTACAAAAATAAAACAACTTGTAAAATTGATTTCAGTATAATGATTACACATGTACAGTAAAGATACAAAGTTGCTTATTTACAAAAACAGCATTCTGTAAACCGTTTTACATTACAATCAGTTATTTACACAAAAAAATCACATTATTGTGAATTTATCACATTATTGGATTTTATGTCCTACTGCTCGTTGAATAGGTCTAAATTCATCAACGACCCATGTCCATGGGCAAGAGTAGTAATGCCATCACCATTAATAAACCTTTTGTCATCTTTATATGACAGAGCAAGTTTGTTTTGCTTTATTGAATATAATGAATGAAATTTGGATCTAATGAAGTTCATGTCAACATATTTTATTTTTTCATTAAAAAGACAGGCTTTGTAGTCCAAATGTTATTTTATTTCTCATAGTTTGTTTTTTAATTCCTTTTAACCGCTTTTCAATTTTATTGTTTGTTTTGTAAGTATACATTTTCGATTTTAATCCTACATATTCTGTCATAATATTTCCCTTATTTTCATCCTTCATTTTCCCGATGACTTTTTTGTTAACAAGAGGTAAATTATAAATGTTGTTTTCATCATAGTCTGAAGTATCATATAAGTTAATATCATCTTTCATGTCACTATAAAAATCATCAGTTTTTATTTCATATATAAAAGAATCAGTGTCTGTATACATGAGCCTTACTTTTGAGTCATAACGGTGCTTCACGTACTCATAGTGAAAAGAATACATTAGAACTTTTGATATGTTTAAAATTACATTTCCTACCTGTAGTGGTTTCCAAAATTTGATTTTGGTTTTTTTTTTTAGATGGACGGCCATGAAGTTTTCAGAAAATATTGTGCGTCGATTAAAATTTGATTTCGCAATTAACTTTCGAGCCTGCTCTTCTATTCAACATAAGCGTATATCTACTCTTCTTACATTTTCCCGAAAATGCTATTATTCATTAGTTTGTAATAATCCTTTTGAAAGTCATTTATAGCTTTAGTTCTCTTAATTTAATATTATAATCTATGTAATTTTTAAACCAAGAAGATTGAAAAAATTTAAAAAAAATTTTTTCAAGACTAACCCTAATTTTAAATATAGCTTTAAATTAGAATAATGGAGAGCATATTTTGTTTTTGGTTCCAAAGTAGTTAAAAGTCTAGGCTCTTTACAATTAGGTGGGGGCTTATTTTCAGGGGCAAGTCTGAATGTTTGTCATGCAAATCGGAAGGATATTCAAGATCTACTTCCAAGATGTAACCTACATTAGATTCATCTGATATAAATTTAAAATATCCTGTTCAGTTAAATTGTTATCACTCCAAACGAAATCTTTTAAGAGTAGATATTTTCTCATTGCATAACCGTACAAATTATTTGCGTCAATGTACATGAAATATTTCATCTCATCATCGGGGTTAAAATTAGACATATATTTGTTGTTAGCTACAACACAACGATTGCAACACTGACTTAAACCTCCTCTTACACCCTTTTCTATAAAAAGAAGCAAGTCATAATCTGTGAATGGTTCGATAGCTACTTTAGTATGTAATAACATAGCATACCATGATAAAGCTGGGGTCAAGTTTATAAGTTTGCATACATATTTTTCGAAAGTTTTCAAAGAGATCGGTTAACAATAGGACATCTGTTTTTACATATAGATCATAGCATTCACCAAGATTATTTAAATCAAATTCATTAAACACTTAACATGCATGATTATAATCCTCTACACTTACAGCCTCTTCATTTAGTTCATTGTAAAATTTACTAATAGGTGGTAAACAAGAATCTTTACACTTTTCAAAACTGTCGAAATAATCATACGGAAAAAAACCCTTTACTTAAAAATAAATCTATTTTTTCTGAATCTAAATAATATTTCATATATTTAAATTCATCTTTTTTTTAGTTTTTTTATCAAGTTTTCCAAACTAGAAGGCATGAATTTGAAAGAATCTAAAAACCTAAACTGAAAATCATTTTAAATATTTCTACTGAAAGAATTATATATTTTTTTAAATTAAATTAATTTGTTTTTTTATCAAATCCTAACTCCTTAATAAAAATATGGGCGTCATACCCAGAAAGATTATGGAAGAAAACAGGCAAACATTTGGGGGTTTTCATTGCTAAATCGCAACTATTACAAGGGCAATTAAATTTTTGAATAACATGATTATGATCCCTAACCTTGATATTGTTTTCGCGAAAGGTTTGATCACAAACATAACACTTTTTAGCATTATCATACAATTGCTTTACTGATTCGGTAAGAAGTAATAACATTTTTGAGTTTTTATATTGAAATTTACAAAGTTAAAAAAAATTGGATTTTTCAGTCATATTTATTTTATGCTAGCTGCATGGCTCGGCGTTGCACGGACTTTTTCAAGTTTTTAAATAAATAAAATTCAGCTTTTTATAGCAAACATATTTTTTAAAGAGGGTAGAGCCATTGCAAGTGAGTGAGTGAGTGAGTGTTGGATTTTATGGCGCAAGAGCCAAACCTGGCTATACTGCGCCAAACATTAGAGCCATTGCAGGACAAAAATTAAAAATAATTTTTTTAATGAGTCTTCACATTATAAATAATTTTAATTTTATTGCAATTTGGCCTTACAGTAAAGAATGGTTTCTTAAAAATATATATTTGAATATAAGAGAGGAAATTAACATTCTAAAAAGGTAAATCTAAATGAATCGTTGAAAATATTAATATAAATTATGACAGAAAAGTAATAATAGAAATATGTTTATGCTATGGGAACTATGAGTGAAATAACCTGAAAGAGATAAACCAAAAGAAAAAATTAATTATGTGATAAACCGTTTTACTGAAATATAATCATAAATAACATATATTAGGAAGCCTTCAATTGGAAAAAAAGTAAATTAGTACAAACTAAAATTTCAAAAAATAGATAAAATAAGCCTACATTGTAATTTGATTAAACCTTCTGAAGCATTAAATTAATATTACATGAGGAATGGATGTAATAATATCTAACATCTATATTACATTGAATATAAAATTGAGATGTAATACAATAATGATAAAATTAAATTAGTAAGAACTAAAATAAAAAAAAAACTCTAAAACAGACCTATGTTGAAAAAAACCATAATGAACCTAATGAGAGAAATAAACCTTGTTGACAAAAAATTAATTTTTTAAACAATGCTTATTTGCAAAATTTCAATTAAAAATCATTGTAATTATGTTGCAAAAAGCAAACAAATGAGAAAATACTATGATAAATAACTACAGAGATAATTGAAATATATATAGACAGTAAGATATGTATAAAGCGCATGATCTTCATAAAACTAAGGAGAAACATATTATTATAGGCAAAGTTGAACCGTGATGACATGAGACATAAGACCCCATCAACACTGAATTGTAAAGAAATCCAAAGAAAAAATATGAGAAAATCCTATCAAGTTGCGTCTTTTTTCTACAAACATTTTTGAATCGCAAATGGTATAAATAGAATATATATTTCAAAAAACAAAAAATCTGCTCTGTTTTCCTGTAATGATGAGAACATGGTATTTGTTGATGAAGGAAGAAAAGAAATAACCTTTTTTTCCAATCAAAGAAAATGTCATAGAAATATATGCAAATGCATATGTATAAAATCTTCAAAAATCTATATGAAGAACAGATTGTCAGAAAGAAAATCAAACCATGATGCCACACGACAGAAATTGGATTAACACTGAATTTTAAAGTGCATAAGAAAATAACTTTGTTGTGCATTCAATCACATCCATAGTTTCAACGAAACCCTTCTTGATAAATAATGTTAACTATCTTTCCATGAGAGCAAATATGAGGAGTTAACAGTTATCAAAACCATGAAGCCAAATACAGCAACATGTAGAAAAAATGCCAAAATCTAGTTCATACCAGTTGACATAAAGAGGGTAGTTTTTTCAAATATTGTCTATCTATTAATAGTTATTAGTTTAAATTTTTCATTTTTGTTATACTGCTAGCTAGGATTTTCTACTTTATTGTTAGAATAAGCAAGATTTAAAATTTGTCAATTAACAAAGAAAAGCAATGTTTTTTCTGACAGAAAGAAACTGTGTTAAAGATTTTTTGGTGAATAAATAATCATGATCTAAGATTCTGTTTGGAAAAGCTTCACAAATTATTGTTTAGCTGAAAAACTAACTTTTGAGTCACAGTATCATATAACTAATGTCCACTACAATCATAAGTAAGGAAATAAACAAATATAAAAATGTGTGAAACTGAAACAGAAATTATAACAATAATTTAAATTAAAATGTTATCTAAAACAGAAATTTAAGCCCTAATTTTGATAAAATTATCATAAACAGTTCTGAACAAACAAATCACTAGCAGAAAATCTTAAATATGTGTGAAAAACTGAAACAGATTCTTCATGCAAAGCAAAAGTGTAGATATTTTAATAAAATTTACATAATTTTAAAAGAATTTGGCTTTTTCAATCATATTAATTTTATTAATGCAATAAATTATTTTCATTAACTAAATTAATTGCAGATTCAACTGAGGTTTGATATTTTATGCTTTAATTTTTCTTCATACAAAGCAAATGTGTAGATGTTTTAATGAAATTTACGTAATTCAACATATTTGGCTTTTTCAGTCATATTTATTTTATAATACAATAAATTTTCATTAACTAAATAAATTGCAGATTAAACTGAGGTTAGATAAATAATCATGACATATATATATATTCACTAAAATAAATAATATTTTAGACAACAGATGTGGTGATAGCACTGCATTAAAAAAAATTTATCTAGGTGCAGTAGCACTGTCTTGATCCACTCCTGCAGAGACATGCGAAAAAATCGACTAACAGAAATGTACTACATTATTTACATATTTTTTTATTTTTAAACTATCTATCATTCTTAAAAAATGTTAGTTTTCTATAGTCTTAAAAGAAATATATTTTGACTTATATATATATTCAAAACAGTATTTTATAATTCAGTAAAACAGCAGAAATATCAATGTTTAGTTCTTTTTTTCATAACATTAAAAAACAATCATAAAGTATTTAAAAAATTACATAAAACATAAAATAAAACAAAGCCTTTTTGACTCATCTCTAACAATATCTACACACAAACCTTACCATAGAAACTTAAAATTAAAGAAATCAAAAGCAAATTAAAGCGATATTTCAAATTTTTTATGCATTTCTGTTCTATTTGTGGTTTAAAGGACAAAAAATGTTTTAATAAAAAAATAAGCATAAGTACTATGTTTATTATAAAATCCAGTTCTAAAACGTATTTAAAAATTCTTTAAAAAAAAATTTATATAAAGAGGAAAAAAAATTAGAGGAATAAAATTCATATACAGCATAGAAAATCACTGAAAAAAGTTACAATCATTTGTGTTTGTTTTATGTACTCTTAAAAGTCAAGGACACATCCAGAGACCTATTGCCCTTACCTGATTTTAAAAATTTTAATTTCAAGCAAATTATTTATTTCAAGACACATTTTTATGCTTCACCTTAAACATAATTTCCAAACATGGACAAAATGACGTAAAATGTCAAAACAGATTTTTCACTTGGTATGAATATACTAATGTTTTTCTTTAAGGATTATTACAAAATGTTTTCTACCAAATTTCACAAACACAAGGCTCTTTTTGGTATGAATGCACAAATGTAATATTAAAATATTTTTAGTAGAAAAAGACATCTTACACACAGATTCCAATTGGAATGAATATTAAAATGAAGTTTTAAAGGATTCTTAAAAAATTCTGTTACATATTTTCACAAACTCCTTTTTTCTTTGTATGAATATGCAAAAAAATGTCTAAGCATCTATTCCGGGAAAAGTAATTCTACTAAATTTAACAAGCATAGTCATGTGTTGTACAAATGTGCTTTCAAGTTTATCCCCTGGAAGAAAATCTTTTTTACATACTTTACAGATAGATGATTTTCATTTGTATGGATTTTCAAATGAGTTATCAAGTTAGAACTGAGGGAGAAGACCTAACATATTTCACCAAAATATAGTTTTTCCTTTGCATGAATACGCAAATGATTCTTTAAAGTACTATCAAAGGTAAAAGCCTTCTTACAATGTTCACAGACATATGGTTTTTCTTTTGTATGAATACGCAAATGATTCTTTAAAGTATTATTACGGGCAAAAGCCTTCTTACAAAGTTCACAGACATATGGTTTTTCCAATGTATGAATACGCAAATGATTCTTTAAAGTACTCTGACGGGCAAAAGCCTTTTTACATAGTTCACAGATATATGGTTTTTCCTTCGTATGAATACGTAAATGATTCTTTAAGGTATTAAAATGTGCAAAAGCCTTTGTACAAAATTCACAGACATATGATTTTTCTTTTGTATGAATACGCAAATGAATTTTTAAATTAGAACCCTCTGAGAATGCCTTGTTACATATTTCACAAACATATGGTTTTTCATTTGTATGAATACGCGAATGAACCTTCAAGGTATTAAAATGTCCAAAAGCCTTCTTACATATCTCACAGAGATATGATTTTTCTTTTGTATGAATACGCAAATGAGTTTTTAAATTAGAACTCTCAGAGAATGCCTTCTTACATATTTCACAGACGTAAGGTTTTTCCTTTGTATGAACACGCAAATGATTTTTTAAATTTCTGTCACGGGTAAAAGACTTCTTACATATTTCACAAAAATTTGTTTTTTCTTTTGTATGAGTAGGCAAATGTTTCTTTGAAGTACTATTACAGGCAAAGGCCTTTTCGGCGATTCGTGATGATGGGTTGGAGAAAGACATTATATTTCTATGCGTGTTCAGAAATTTTTGCTTTTGGTTAAAACTGTGTTCAACAAATCATAAAAGAGAAAAAGGATTTTAATGTTACTTGTTACTAGATAAAACATATGAGATACATTGTTGCACTATGTGCATCAGAAAAGGTAAACAATATGGAATAATAATACACTGTTGCCAAATGTCATTAAAGAAGTTAATGTTTAAATTAGTTCGTTTCACTTCAGCTAGCTACAGTACTCTACCTGTGAACGATACTGACAGATAAAAGGAGCCCTAAAGGCCGGACATGTAATGCTCGATTTTGCTGGAGGCACTCAAGTCTATAAACTGCAAACTAAATGGGTTACTTTTATAATTTTGGCCTCTCTTTGAAAATTTCCTTGTTTATCGTTGGCTTAAAAAATTCATTCTTGCTGTAGCCCTCGTGCTGTTTGGGGTCGATTATGTAATTCAAGCGGTAAGATTTGTTAATGAGGAACAAAAAAATTAAGTATATAATTAGGCTTACATATGTAATAATTATGAATTTATAATATTTAATTGCTAAATTTTACAATTTTTATATTGGATTAATTTCCTACTGTTAAGTTTTCCCTCATTTTAACATATTTGAAGATTTATTGATTTTCTAGCTTCTGAAGAACTTTAAATTTGGGGATTCGTTTTATTGAATTATTTTTATTTTGGTTGGTTTGTCGAATCTGCCGCTTATCCCATCAAGTATGCTCTCACCAAATCGATAAATGTGCCAAATCTATCTACCCGCCTGAATTTCTTTTTCAGTGAAAAAGTCGTTTCGGGGTGAAATTTCGCGCTGAGCAGTAGTTTTTGTAACAGTTTTCATATCACTTCAATTTCGCCCATGCGCAGTTCGTTTCTTTAATTTTATTTTCCAATGGCGCCTTTTCGCGCATGGGCAGTGCGGTTTTATTACTTTAAAAATTAACGACAATTAGTTAATGATAATGCGCATTTCATTTTTTTTAACGGGCTTTTGCTTAGCAACCGGCAATTCTTCACTTGCTTCAGAAATTCCCGTTACACGAGCTGTTTTCTTTGGCTTCGTTCTTTCGTTGTGAAATAATTTTCTCAGGTAATTTTACTTTTTGTTTCCGCATAAATTTCCACAGATTGCCACGATATCCAGCGATGCAATTACGGAGATTCTGAATGAATGTATGAAAAAGTAGGATGAATATTTTGAAAGGGGTTTTTTTTTGCCTGTGCTTGGAAAGAAAGCAGTTTTAGAATGGTGTATGAAAGAAGGTTTGATTGGATTATCGTATATATATCTGAAATGTGGGAAACGCATGGAATTGAGAGAAAGAACGGATAAGAAAGTGAATGATGGTTTTTGAATGGTAGTACAAAAATCAGTGGAGTGTGAAAGAGGATAACCATTATGTGTGTAGGAGTGTAAGGAAGGGGTCTTGGTTTGAATTGAGTAACATGGATATACATACCATTTTAATACTGATGCGAAAATGGTTTGGAAGGTGCCCTCAGAAATATGCATTCGCATCTTAAATATCGGAAAAAAAGGGACTGAGGTAAAAGAGGATGAGATAGATACTTCATTTTTTTTAAGGTAAGTGAAATTATTTCCATTTTCAAATGCATAATTTTTGCTGCGATTTTCAGTTTCAAAACTTTAAAATACTATTCTTTAATGATTTCAATTCCGCCACCTTGAATTTCATGCTCCGGCGTTGCGTGTTGTGGTAGGGTTGCTACTGTGGCGGTGTGATATCTATATGAACTTGTACCAACATCCCGCGAGGACGATCGTTTTGGCGTGATGGTTAGCGTACTTGCTTCATTCGTACGTTCGGAACGGAAGGTACTCAGATCGAATCTTCCCTCCGACATTGGTGACCCTGGCCGTGATATAAATCCGCACCCTTCGCGCGCCGCAGTCGAGGCGCCATCTATCCATCGCAAAAGCAACCAAGCCGTCAAACATTGACGCAAATAAGCCGTTACTTCTCAAAGCCGTCTAACACAAATGACGCAATTCTCAAGCCGTCACGCACGATGACGCAACCCACAAAGTGACGCAACTGCTTACATGCTCGCCACAAATATGGTATCGTTCGTTCGCCTATTCGCCGAAACACTGGCAGGGGGTATGTGGCGGTGTGATATCTATATGAACTTGTACCAACATCCCGCGAGGACGATCGTTTTGGCGTGATGGTTAGCGTACTTGCTTCATTCGTACGTTCGGAACGGAAGGTACTCAGATCGAATCTTCCCTCCGACACTACTCCAAAACACAACACGCAAAAATGCGCCAAATTGGCAATTTTTCAAAATTTGGCGAAGAGGCGCCCGATTCGACAATTTCACCAAAATGAATATTTCATTCCATTAAGTTGTAAAAACATTTTTTCCATCTAGAAATTTGACAGAAATCTTTGAATTCAGTAAACATAGATTTAATGGAAGGTTTGATTGAATTTAATCTTATTATAAAGAGATTACATCATTTTATTTTCAATAAAATATTGTTTTACGGTGTATTTGCGTCCATCTACATGGCTACAATAAGAGGCTACTTTGCAACCGAAAAATTGGTAAGGAGAGCTAAATCTGTGTTAGTTAATAAGCATTTCATTACAGGTTTGTGTTAAAATGATAGGTATTATTCAAATTTTGTTGTGCTTTTTCGAAATAATCCCATGTATTTTCTTACAATCATTGCTCGATTCTTATTTATGATAACCTTGGCGGAAATTTTGGCGACAGTTTTCACAACAATATCAAATAGTTAGATTAATTTTATTTGGATTATTTACATAATCATTTATATTTGTATTTATTAGACATATGTTAATTCAAAAAAATAACCTGTTTCTGTTGTTATACACGAATATTTGTTGTAAGAATTCAGTTGTTTTTTGTGTAGCATAGTGGGTGTAATTACGTAACATGTAGAAATCAAAATTATATATCTACATACACTAGTTTTGTTAGACTAACTTTAAGCGTACATTGAATCAATTGTGCGACAAAAATAAATGCAATATGTTGTTTTATGATTTATAATATATCGTTTTATGATTGAGATGATTCACTAATTGAAATGATAATTTTAACTAACCTTTTGTGTAAGCTATTTATTTTGCTCATGTACATAGTCAAATAGTATTAATACAGATTTAATTAAGCATTGTCAATTACTGCCGGAATTAAACTGCTTTGTAGAGAACTCCCGTCCTGCTTGTAGAGATTATGTCCCGTGAATATTCACCTGTGCGGAGGATCAAGGTTCTTCAAGCTTCATGAACTGACATGAAATGTAGGAAAACACTGAAAGCTTACTTATTTAGTATGTCCAAATTTTATTAATATCGTAAAGTAATCCAAGTACTAATTTGCATATTTATTTAACTCATGCATATTTGTTATATATATAAACTGAAGAATATCAATGGACTAAATTCATGATGGTCACATGATTACGGCTATCACGTGTTGCCCATTGACTAAAAATTGACGTACTAGTTGTTCAACTTGTAAAGTTTAGATAACATTTAAAATTTGATTTCACGTGTTAAAATTCTTCAGTTTTCAAAATTAAAAAAATACTTAAATTATACTAATACTTTTAAATTAAGTGCGTTTTGTTCAACTATGTGCATTATTATATCGTTGAGAAATATGTACTTTCTAAAAGAAAGTTCCTGCATAAAGCAAAAGTTGGCAATAGTGAAGCACATGAACTAATTGGCTGGAAACGCGTGATTATATTTATGATATAATAATGACGTCGCATTAATTTATGAGCTGATTGGCCGAAAACACGTGGCTCAGTTATCATATGACTATGACGTCACATGAATTTAGTCCATTGATTTATTTTCAACTAGCTGTTATACCCGTTCTTCGCACGGGTGAATTAAAAAATTAAACAATACAAATTGAAGGATAAAGAAGTTTTTAATGAGTTAATTTTACGAGAATATCAAATTAAACAAACAAAATCTTTTTGCATATCTCAGCTGAACAAAAAGAAAAGTCCTGTTTGTTAAATTTTAAGTCTGTAGATCTAATAGCTGATAAAACGGATTTTTTTTTTATCTATAACTCCCGTAATTCTCTTGTAGATCGATTTTTGAAAACACCTTCCTAAGCTGATCTCTGCACAGCAAAAGTAGCACATTGTCACAAATTTTGTGTAATGAACACTTAAAATAGTATAAATAATTTATATCTGGAAGTGTAATACGTTAATATTACTTTTTGTTGTATTTATTGTATGTTAAAATTGTAATCAGCCTCCCACTCCGACTGTTCAGGCTTTCGCAGTTCCTAGCACCTGGCGAGACCAAACAAGATGCAAAGTTTTGCTTCACACATAAAAGATAGATATATGCTGTCGCGGGCTTTTTTGTAGATGGCCGAATTTTTTCCTGCTTAACAATTATCGTTAGACTTTGGACACTTCTAACAATATCTTTATAAATTATAGCCTATGTCTTATTCTGATGTATAAGCTATACTATTGTAAAGTTTCATTAAAATCCACTCAGTTCTTTTTGCGTGAAAGAGTACCAAACACCCATACAAACGTTCACGTTTATAATATTAGTAAGGATTTATTCTAAGGTTAAATTGTAATATGAATTTTTTGACTGATTAATATTTATTTATAAATTTTACCTTTAAAAAAATATTTTCCTCAAAATGAAGGAATTAGGAATGACGCCCAATGTAGTTTGATTTGATGATTGATTGAATCTTAACGTCGCACTGCTCAGCTACACGAAGGCTTTTAGCGACGAACGACGTAATTTTGAACCATGGTCAAGTGACGTGGTCGACACCTGAGCTGGCACCCCTCTTCTAACTACCACACCACACCAATGGGAGGATGTTTCAGCTCTCGACAGATTTAACGTACATCGCTGCCCTACAAGGCGAGTCATTAGTGGTATTGGGCTCGAACTCGTGACAAGGCAAGCCACGATCCGATACCTATACTACTCGGCTACCGCAGCCCCAATGTTGTTTGATTGATTGATTGAATATTAACGTCGCACTGTTCAGCTACACGAGGGCTTTTGGCGACGGACCACGTAATTTTGAATCATGGTCAAGTGACGTGGACGACACCTGAGCTGGCACCCCCTCTCCTAACTACCACACCACACCAACGGGAGGACGTTTCAGCTCTCGACAGATTTAACGTGCATCGCTGCCCTACACGGCGGGTCTTTAGTGGTACTGGGCTCGAACTCACGACATGTCTGCCATGGTTCGATACCTTAACCACTGGGCTACCGCAGCCCCCCAATGTTGTTTGAAGCTGGATACCAAAAACCAATGTCGTTTTGGACAAAAAATTAAAAACGGGTTCAAATAGTACTTTGTAAATATGTGTGAGTATTTTTCATGCTAATCATCCAATTTAATTCATTGTTGTGTTCTTTTCTGTTTTATGTTAAAGATTTATCACACAAATATGTTGTACTGAAAACCTTTTACAGCTTTTGCTGAAGTTTGGAGATATTTGTGTAAAGTTTTATCCAAAACTCAAGATTATCTAATTCATATCTTCATTTTAACTCAGAATCTGTTAATAGTTCAATCAGTTCTTGTTCTATTAGTAATATATTCTGATTTTTATTAAAATGGAATTTTAAATTAGAGTCATTTTAACAGGATAACTCCTTTAATATTATGGAAAATTTATATCTTTTTTAATTTTAAATTCGGAAAATATAAAAAAGAAATGTTCTACATACACTCGTGGATAAAAAAAAAAGCGCACAAAGTAGTTGTCAAAGTGAAACGAAATTTTACATACGTAATGGCTACTTTGATGTAAGTAAATGATTAGAAAATCAAAGAAAAAGGATCATTTATTTCGGAGAAAAAGGCAAAAGAACGGAGGATTTAATACCCTGTTGAACCCCCTCAAGCGCAAATGCCTGATGCGATACCATGTGGCATTGAGGCTTACAAGTTCTGTATGATGTCTTGAGAGATTTTGTTCCATATTTGCTGTAACCTTACATCTAGTTCGTTCGAACTCGAGGGATTCCTAACTCGCCATCCCAAATGATCCCAGATATGCTCGATTGGAGGCAAATCTGGGGATCGGGAAGGCCAAGGAAGAGTAGTAACACTGCGGAAACAATTTTTATGACATCTTTACTGGGAGAGGCCGAGCATTGTCCTATTGAAAAATGGATTCTGGAAGCCGTTGCATGAGTGGCAACACATGAGGTTACAGGATGTCATGGATATACCGCTGGGCTGTCATAGTGCCCTGGATCAATACAAGGGGTGACCATGTGTTGTAGGCAATGACATGGCATACCATCACACCATCTGTGGAAGCGCTATGTCGCTGTAAAGCAAAGGCAGGATTGAGGCGTTCACTATGGGGTCTCCATACACAAATACGATTGTCATCACTGCTTAGATTGAATCTGGATTTGTCACTAAAAACGACCTGGTTCCATTCGGCTGCAGTCCATTTTCCTCGTGCGTGGTACCACTCCAAACGGAGGTGTTGAAAGGTGGGCGTCAAGAGCCGCACACGTAATGGGAGCCGCGATCCCAAATGCTCTTCAGCCAAGAGAGTTCGAATGGTTACAAAAGACACAGGGTCCCCTAGTGAAAGTGTTATATGTGCCTAGATGGCAGCCGATGAAGCAGTTGGCTGTATGCGTGCATTTCATACGATGTGGTGGTCTCCTCGACGTTTGGTCTGTCGAGGACATTCTGAGCTAGGTTTTCGTGTAAATAACATCTCTCGGATCCACTGGTCATCTTCTCACAACACAATCAGAGCAGCCTAATTGACAAGCTACTCACCTAGCTGGCCTCCCAGCTTCCATCATGCCGATGATTCTCCCCCTCTCAAACTGTGACAGCTGTTCATATAGTCTTGGAAAACGGTGTAATGGCATGTCTACCTCAACTCTTTCTTTGTAAACGATTCAGCACACTCAAACAAGCTTTGGTTACCTGTTTTATACTCTAAGGAGAACGACATTAAACGTCCTCTACCGGCTATACGTAATGCGCGATTACGCCACATTTCTAATCATTTGCATATCTCTCCGACAAGTACCTTCTTGCCAAGTTTCGCACGTTATGATCCGCAATTATTTCTTGTTACAATTATTTTGATCTTAACTAACTCAAAAAATTGAATATTTAACAATTTGAATTAATATGAAGGGGTATATATTTGAATTGTCATTAGTCTTTAATTAATTTTATAATTTCCATAATATATTTGATTTAAAATTCTTTAGTAGTACAGGTATCTTACACTATTAAAATTCGTAGGTAAACATATGTATATATCTCACTACGTATCTACGTGCATCTATCTCCTCACGAACCGCACGACGTAGAAACTCGCCAACGGTACAGAAAAATCGGGAATAATCCGAGGAATCCGTTTTGATCATTTATATTCCAACATTGCAATTAGTTAAGGACACCCGCATTTGGAGCATTTTCTTTAATTTTATTGGATTGCTTCTCAAATTATCAAACAAAAATTGAAAAGTCCTTGAAAGTAGGTAAGTATACTTTCTCTTAATTAAATTATTCTCTGGAATTGTGATTTTTATCGTGTATAGTAAAAATAATTATAAAATAAATTATAGTTTTAAAACAAACTAAAAAAACATGCTTTTATAGTGAACCGAACTAAAAAGTAAAAAAAAAATAAATATATATATTACTTAAAAGTAACACACACATATACAAAATTTAATACTTATCTTGTTAATTTATGCGGTTTATAATTATGATCGCATTGTAACTTTAGCGCCAACGTGTGCATTATTATTGCATTCAATACATTATTATTTTTAAGGGGGGAGATAAAAATTATGATTGAAAATTGGGTCGCCAGTAGTTAAAGTTTGAGAACCACTGCTATAGACTGAATAAATCTTTTCATCTTTCATTTGTTCAATAAGTGATTTACTAGTTTTAAGTATGGCTGTGGATTTAAGATTACTGTATCATGTAAAATTTCATGGAGAATTTTGTCTGTTTTGCTGATATATGTATTAAATCCATTTGTAACTGTCCTAAATTTGACTGGGTATTTATGAAATTTGGGAGTAAGAAATATATGTGGAAATTTCAAATTAGTATTAATTTGAATTCTTATTTGCTTATGAAAAGCTAAAATTCAATTATTTATTTCTCTATCAGAAACTGATGACTTAAAAAAGCTGTATTATTATCAAAATATTTGTTGATCAGTAAATTATAATAGTATTTACATATGAAGGTAAAATTTCCTGGCACTTTATCAACATAAACTATAATAAATTTATTTTGCAATTTTTTAATCTGATTTTAATATCAGATTATTTATTATCTGTACCATCATTATATTTATTAAGCTGCTGTATAATGTTACATTTGAATTATGTGAATGTCTCATTTAGCACTGCTTTTCAAAGTTGCAATACTCGCGCGACCCAATGCTCAATCATTATTACCATCGCCCCCCCATATAATAACAATGTACTGAATTCAGTAATACTATATTTTGACGCTAAAACTACGATACGTCTTTAACCTCTTAATATAAACGTCCCCGTGTGTATAAACGTCTCGCTAAGCCAAAGCCTTTATTTCTCCAGACGTATATATACGTCTTTCCGAAGTACTATTTTTTCTGTGCACTGCTATCCGTAAAATTATTCCAAGACTTTGGAATGCAATAAAAGGATCCTGACAATGTTTGCGAAGGATTTACTTATTCCAGATTATTTTTGCTCCTTTATTCCTCCCTCCTCCCCCAGTACATCACATATGCGTGCCTACGTGGAAATCGGTTGGCATTGGGATGCAAATCGTGAAACTTATGATCGGCACAGTTAAGGTTTAATTATAAACCGTACAAAAATTATCAAGATAAGTGTTAATTTTTGTTATAAATTATATATATGACAATCCCATGGGGTCACTGGTAATTAATAAACTTGTTCTTGGCTTAGAATTGTTAAATTAATTATAAAATACATTGAGTAGCACTGATATACACTGGTGTGCAAAACTTAAGCAACAATGTAAAAATTAAACAGATCACCATGAAATTGCAGAAAAGGAGGTCTGAAGATCAGTACAGTGAACACGCAAGTCAGTAGAAACGTCATGCGAATGGAAATATCAGGAATGAAGCGTCAGAAGCGACGTGAGCGTACGCAAAACGCGTGATGTCGACGCGTGCTGTTCAACAGTAAAATAAAATGAAGGACGCAGACGCAATTCAACATATTCGCTGCAAGTACCAGTGAGTCAGTTCGTGAAATATGGCTAGAAGAAATCACCTGGACGACTTCACACGAGGAAGAATGATCGGAAAGTTGGAGGAGGGGCGTACCGTCACCAGTGTAGCTGCAGAGTTCGGAATCAACAAAAGTGTCATTTCGCGCGCTTGGAAAGCGTTCCAAACCACAGGTATAGCTGTTAGAAAGGTTGGTGGTGGCCGCCCGAGGACGACAACTGCAGGGGATGACCGATATATCATCCTGAAGGCGAAAAGAGGCCGATGGCAGTCAGCAAGCGTCATTGCTCAGCAACTCTCCACAGCAACGGGGAGACAAGTTTCGCGGTTTAATGTGGCCAGACACCTTCACAAAGGGGTCCTGAACGCTGCCTCCCGTTGAAAGTTGACCACCAACGCCACCGTTTACAGTGGTGCAGAAAGCACAAAAACTGGACAACTGTCAATGGAGTCGTGTCCTCTTTACGGGCGAGAGTCGGTTCAGTACCAGAAGCTATTCTCGACGCGTTTTGCTTTGGAGAGAGATTGGGACACGGTTTTATACCAGTAACATCAAGGAAAGACACCATTACGGTGGTCCTGGAGATCTTGTCTGGGGAGGCATTATGCTGAACGGGCGAACTGAGCTCCACATTTTCGATAGAGGGTCTGTAATCGGTGATCGCTATTGTGAGAGGGTACTTCTTCCCCATGTACGTCTGTTTCAAGGTGCCATTGGCCCAGACTTCATTTTTATGGATGCCAATGCACGGCCACATCGGATTCTTGCTGTTGAGGAGCTGCTGGAAAGTGAAGATATCACTCGAATGGATTGGCCAGCGTACTACCCAGATTTAAATCCCATCGAACATATGTGGGATGCTTTGGGGATACGTATTGCAGCACGCTTACATCATCCGGAGAGCACCCAACAACTCAAACAGATCCTGATTGAAGAATGGGCCCTCCTACCGCAAGAAATGTTGCACCAGCTGGTTCTGAGTATGCGGAGACGGTGTGAAGCAACCATTGCAGTGATGGGAGGGCATATACCATATTAAGGAACATCTGCTTGTTGTTCTTCCTGTTGGATAGACCATCATGAGTCTCGATACTATGCGTTTAATAAAGCTTGTTTTTGTTTGATTCCATACCGTATGCATTGTATTCCTTTTTCAGCGCAGATGCTTTCGTCATCCTTTACGTACATAATACTCTCCCTCATTTCTGAATTTTATGTCTCTAAGATGATTTTTCGTGAATTTATGGCAATAAACCCACCTGTTGCTTAAGTTTTGCACACCAGTGTATTTATAAGTGTAATACATCAGAGAAAATGTGTATTTTATTTTTTATTATGTCAGAATGTATTTTGTTTATTTACTTTCAATAAATTAATGATTTTTTTAAATAATCTTTTGTTCTCTCTCGACTTTTCAATAGGCTTGCGTCCCCCTTGTAGAGTTGTCACGCCTCCCAAGGGGGGCGCGCCCCACAGTTTGAGAAACACAGCTCTATAGGCATTCTATACTGTCACGAAGATTCTTGGAGTAGAGCAGTTAGCTATACAACGGTTTAATAAAGCAATGAGAATTTTTTGAATGCAAGAGTGATCTACTTGATCATACACAAGACGAACTGACCTCCAGCTCGAAGGAAGCAGCTTATATACGATACAGTGGTGACATCCAGAATATTCTAGAAGTACTAAAACTAACATTAATTGGCATACGCTGCAACTCTCTGTAACATTAAAGAGAGTCAATTTAAATCAAATTAAAAATACCGGCGAGTAGCAATCGGTAGGTTTTGAACCTGAGATCAACAGTTCTACTAGCGGCGGCTTTACCACTGTACCGCTCGTTCGTTGAAATGTTTATGAAACATGGCATTACTCCCTCCTTAAAATAACATCGCCTCGATATTAGACTACAGTTCCTTTACGTTCCGCGTTCTGGATCTCGTCATAGGTCCTCTATAAGGTACAATTCTCTAGGAGAGTCGAGTGGAGTGTCTCTGTTGTCCGTCCCAACATTGTATGTAGCACCAGCTGAAGAATGAGGAGTTTTTCGGTGTCATTTGTTAGAATACTATCCTGTGCTTCTGTAGTTTAATACTTTTTCATACGTAGAACACGCACAACCTGTGTAGATTTCCGTCTTCGGGGCGAGGGTTCTAATTCTTCAACTTCATATGTAATGTCGGATAGTTTTCTTGCAACTCGGTAAGGACCGAAGTAACGCTTTAACAGCTTTTCAGACACACCAACTTTCCTGCGTAAAACCCCAAACTAGTTCGCCAGGTCAGTATGATACACTCCAGTGTCTGGTATCATATCTGGTTTTGTCCCTGTGCTGTGCTTCTAATGTTCTGATTCTGGCAAGCTGTCTGGATTCTTCCGCTCGAGTTATGAGTCGACTCACATAGTCATCTTCTGATCCGTCAGCGATGTATAGAAACACAATGTCAAGTGTGGTTTTGGCTTCTCGACTATGGAGAAGATAAAAAGGAATGTAACCCGTTGTGTTTCTTGTTCCGCAGTATTGTAAGCAAAAGTGACAAAAGGAAGAATTTCATACCAGTTTGTTTTCTCCACGTCATCGTACATTGAAAGCATATCTGCCAAAGTTTTGTTAAACCTCTCTGTTAATCGATTCGTCTGGGGATGATATCCAGTTGTCTTTCTGTGCTTAGAGCTACATAATTGACCAAGTTCTGTCACCAGCTTCGACTTGAAGACTTTGCCACGATCGGTGAAAATAGTTCGGGACGCTCCATGTTTCAACGCAATTTCTCCGGTAATGAATTTTGCTACTTCTTCAGGTTCGGCAGTTATTAGAGCTTTTGTGACCGCGAAACGAGATAAGTAATCTGTGCAAACGATAATCCCTTTATTACCTTTCGTTGATCTAGGAAACCTTCCAAGAAGATCTATGCCATCGCGTTGAAAAGGCACCGAGGCTGGAGGAATTGGTATGAGTAGACCAGGTGATTTCTGACGAACTGATTTCCTCCTTTGACACTCTCGGCAATACATGACGTAGCGACGTACACTCCTATACAGTCCTGGCCAAAAGAAGCACTTCCGAATTCTATCGTACGTTTTTGAGAAGCCAGGATGTCCGGTGGTCGAAGCGTCATGAAAAGGTTGTAGAATTTCAAGACGGAGATGCTTTGGGACTATTGGCGGCCATTTTCGTCCATTTGGATCGAAGTACTTCTTGCAAAGTATTCCGTCTATGAGATTAAACTTTTCGTAACTAGTTCTGCCTTTTCATCGATATGAATTAACTTGGGTAGTTCAGGATCTTTTCTTTGCTCTTCGGCGATATTTGAAAAAGATGCCAAGGTAGTTTTTTGCTCAGAAGGAAAAACTTCATCCTCAACATGGTTTCTTGAAAGGCTGTTAGCGTCTTTGTGTTTCTTCCCACTTTTATAAACAATTTCTTGGTCGTACTCTTGAAGACATCTGGCAAGTCTTCCTGATGGATCCTTAAGTGCTGTAAGCCAACAAAGGGAATGATGGTCGGTTACGATTTTGAAGTGTCTTCCAAAAATATATGGTCGAAATTTAGCGACAGCCCACACAAAAGCAATGCATTCGCGTTCAGTCTGTAAGGGTGCGTGACTAGGGTGCCCTTCTTGATTATCAGCGTGAGCTAAAAGTGTAGGAATAATGAAAGAATTAGAAGCTGACATAATCCTAATTAGACTTTATTAAGATCTTAAAACTTAATCATCGAACAGATTAGATAATAACAATATATGTGGAGAATCTACAGTGGCTAAACACACAATATATAATACCGAAATAACATAACCCGGACCACTCTCTATACCTGACTCGCCTAAATTCAATTCCAATACTATCACAGATCTTAATATTAAATAGTCACTCCTATACCTTAATGTCGATCGACGAAGAATTTTGATCCTTGCAGGCCATCAAGTGTATCGTCTATACGAGGGAGAGGGTACACATCCTTCTTGGCAATTCTATTGAGCCGTCTGTAGTCCACACAAAAGCGCCCAGTGTTATCTTTCTTGCGTACTAAGATGACAACAGATGACCATGGACTCTCCGAAGGCTGTATGATTCCCCTGTCTAACATTTTCTCTACTTCATCGTGGATTATGTGACGCTCTGCTGGGGACACACGATACGCTCTCTGTTTTACAGTTAAATTGTCACCTGTATTAATACGATACATCACGGTAATTTGGGGAGTGACATTTTTGCTCTCCTTAAATGCTTCTGAATACTCCTGCAGTACGTCTATCAACATTCGTTTCTGATTAGCATCAAGTTCAGGTGGAATCATCTTTAGAAATTCCAAAGACTCCTTGGTTTCGGAAATTTCCGTAGGGACTCTTGAGATTTCACAAATTGTATCGATGCAATCGGGACAGAATGGCTCTGCAAAAGCAACACACATGCCTTGAGGGATGACCTTTCCTGATGATTGTCCGTTGACGACCCATATTTCTGTTTTGCCACTCCTTAATGTGAAAAGCATTGAAGGCATAAACATTTAATTCTAAAGAGCCAACAGTTTGGAACCCTTGACAATTACATTTCCAAAGTCTTCTCTACAGCGATTTAATACTGGAATTTTCCTTGTCGATTATGCTGGTAGTCTACAATCTTTCATGACACACAGGCATAAGGGGTTTAAAAACAATCTCCTCTGAAGTGACTTCCACGTCGTTAAGAGTAAGCTCAGATCGTCCACAGTCTATAAGAGGTCCCGAGGCTTTCAAAAAGTTCCATCCCAAGATAATGTCATGGCGGTAGTTAGGTAAAACTATGACCTCAAACGGAAGATTTCGACGACTTATTCCAATTTGGAGGGTACATATCCCTTTCGGCTGTACATAATTTCCTTTGACGACTTTAAGGACAGTGTGGTTATGAGCGGGAAAATCACTTTTTTAAGATATCGGCGGAATTTCTCAGATACCACCGATGATGAAGCACCAGAGTCCATAAGAGATTTTACTGGTAAACCGTCAACTGTAACGTCAAGGAGATTCCCACTTATTTTTGCGGCAGCCGGAGGATTTGAAAAACCAGCGGCATCACCTCCAAGGAAGGTCGCCTCACTTAGTTTTCCTCGTCTCGGGAGCTGGGGGATCGGCTGGGACTATGTTGGCCATAGGGAGAGGAGGATTTATAGCGGCGTACTGGTGATCTTCCCCTGCTTGGAATAGGTGATAGTGTTCTAATCACTTGCTGGCTGCATTCGTCAGGGGACAAGTTAGGGAATGGTGGCTGACTGTTGGTTGCTTGGCGGCTTCTGTATGCACCGAAAATAGCTCGTCGTTCACGGATGCCAACGAACCACGTGGCCTGGTCTCCCACAGTAAAAAAGACAGATATGTTATCATCAGTTCTCCACACATTGGTCTGCCTAGGGACATGTAAAGGTTCGACAGGGCGTCTTGGTTGGCGTGTACAATAGTTGCATACGTCCTGGGTCTTCTTGGTGGTTCACTTCTTCTATTTACGACTGCAGACCTAGAAGAGATTACAGCATATAGTGCTTGCTGCACTTCTTCTGATATGACTTCGTCGAGGGATGGAGATTCTATAGCTGGGTATTCTACTGCGCTGGTGCTAACATCCTTTGAACTTCCTTCCTCACAATGTGTCTAATGAGGTTCTCATATGGGTGCTACAGGAACAACATTTGGTAATCTTGAGAACCGGTGCTTGGTTATACGTCTTTGATTCATTTCTTCAATGCTTGTACTCCTTGATGAAATCTGAGGTACAACTAATGTCCTTAACAAGTAAAGACTGGTATGCGTCTTCTGCGACGCCTTTCATAAGATGAGAAACCTTCTCATTTTGGGTCATTTTTGGATTGACCTTATGGCAGAGTACTAGAACACTTTGAATATAGGGCTGTGTGTTCTCACCCGTTTTCTGCGCTCTGTTCTTGAGCTCACGTTCAGCTTGTTTTATGAATAATTCCGTTGAGCCAAACGCAATCTTTAGCTATTCCCGAAATTTTCCCCGGGAACTAAGGGGACTTCTTCGTTATTCTCATACCACAGCCTGGCGGTACCCTTTAGAAAGAAATAGGCGTTTGCAAGGCCCATCCCATCGGTTATATTTTGCGATTCGTTCGTATTCCTTAAGCCATCTTGACGAATCATCACCTGCCTCGCTATGAAAAATTGATGATGATCTGACTGGCTGCACCAAAGAGAATATGGGGAATGATTGACATTCAGAGTCTTGTGACATGTCTTTTGGATATTTACCCCTTGTAGGTAAAACCAAGAGTCCAAATTCAAGTGAAAGACCTTGTAAACGACGGCTTCGCCTACGATTTTACACAAGTTTTTATTTAACTTGCAATGTAAAATGTTCGGGTGGAATCTTACAACTCAATTTTGAAGCTGATGTCTTCAACCGATTAAGCTGAAATTTTGTATGCACGTTTAGTTTGGATGACAATGCATGTTTTGACTATTTATACTCCGATATCGCAATTAGTTTTAAAGATATTAATTAAAAAATCTTCCTCATGTTAGAAGATTACTTAACTTATTTCCACGAGCCCTCGTAGCCTAGTGGTTAGAGAAATTTACTTCAAGTGAATTGACCCCGGTTCGATTCCCGGGAACTCGCAGTTTTTTAATTTATTTTAAATCACTTTAATTTTCCTTCGAAAATTATTTCCCTTGATCAAATTTAAATGTTCACGTTCTTTCCTGTTTTATACAAGTTTTTATTTAGCTTGCCATGTAAGTTGTTTGGGTGGAATCTTGCAGCTCAATTTTGAAGCTAATGTCTTCAACCGATTGAGCTGAATTTTTTGTATATTCGTTTATTTCGGATGACAATGCATATTTTGGCTATTTATATTCCGATATCGCAATTAGTTGAAAAGATATTTAAAAATGTAATTTGTTCGGGTGGAATCTTGCAACTCAATTTTGAAGCTGATATATACAACCCATTGAGCTTAAATTTTGTATACACGTTTAGTTTGGATGCCAATACATGTTTTGATCATTTATAGACCGATATCGCAATCAGTTAAACAGATATTAATTAAAAACCTTTTACCTCTGTTAGGTTTTTTATTTTGCCTAGCATCTTATCGGATTGAGCTTAAAGAAGTTCCGATTACAACCTTTTAAAAACTCGTCTTATTCTTTTTGTCAAACTGAGCCAAAAAATAATTACATAATCGGAAAGATCATTTATTTCGTCCCTATATACGGTGTAATTCGTTTTAAAAAAGAATGATATTTTCTATTATTTACGATTTTTTCTAAAATGTATTTTCATGAAAATGATTTTTTAATCGTTCCATGTGAATTTTCTTTTTCGTTTTAATGAATCGATATTCTGCACTAAAAAAATGAGGCTTTTCTCTTTTAGAATTTGTTTTTTAAAAAATAAAATACTGAAACACTTTTTTCTCTACGATTTTTGAAAAATACTCAAATTGTGACGAATCTGTACGGAAGCTTTCCACTAATCTTCTTAGGCGTCTTTTTGGGGAATATAAATTCGCGTTTATTTCCAATCAAATCCAAAAAGATGAACGGGATATTCAAAATAAATAAGGTTTTTTAATTCGAGCGTTGTGAGATAGCAAGAAAGATGATGGAAGGCTATTGAGCCAGCAACTTTAACCGCAATATTAGAGGATTCCAAGATATTGGAATAGTGCAGAAGAATTGCTATGATTCTAAGGAAGTACCAGAAAACCGATATAGCCAGCGGTAAATATAATTTACTTACGCTTAAAAGAAGCGTTAGTTTAGTCGAATTAGTTAATGAGAGTTAAGAATTCGAGTACGTGTATTTCTCGGTTTTCCTATTTCGGTAGACCTTATTTGATTTTGAGCTTAATTATTAATTAATAGCATTATGCGTAATTTAATTTAATATAAAGGTAAATGCCTTTAGTTGACGTAACATAAAAAGTATTATATGTTATTAAAGTTTTTTTTTTGAGAGATTGAGAATAATAAATATTATTATTATTCAAAATGACTCTTAGTGGTTCTTTGCCTCAAATTAATCTTGGTGTCCAAGATGAGACCCAGGGGGTCTCCACAGTGGCAACAGCAGTGAGACCTTGTCCTTACTACCTACGCAGCCGAGTAAAACAGCCCGAAGGTATTCCAGAGGAGTGGAGGAACATCGGAATCGACAGTATCCCACAGAACAACATCAGGAGAAGAAGCCTCAGTATGGAAGCCTTGGACGGAGATCCGGTGGATAGGAGCGAATAGAGGACAAAGAAAAAAATCAGGTTGTATCGTTTCTTTTTTTTACTTTCGAACTAGTGGTCGGAAAAATTATTGCAATGAAGCAAGTCACGGGCGGATTTTTAATTTAAGAAGCCAAGCAAAAGTGGACAGTACAATGAGAGTTTTTTTTCTTGATGAGAAAAAATTAGCTTTTGTATTAATTTTTTTGTATAAATATGGAGAAAACATTTGTGTGTAAGAATGCATTTGTTTACTTCTATGTATGACTTCACTAAGATGCGACAATTCCTTTGGTTGTTTGTTTTAGCGGGGGTTTTTTTTTTTGAAAAATGTTTGAAATTGTATGTATATGTATGTGTATATTTTGTCTCACATCTGGTGACTTGGGATGCAGCGTAATTAGGTAGGGCTAACATTTAATACTAACAAGCGCAGAATGCATGGAATGGGAATGTTAAGGAGCCAGATCCTTCAATTGTTGTATATGAAAATGTTATGTAAAAATGAATGAATTTGTATATACTATAAATGTTTGTTTCTTCACAAAATTTAAAGAGGTTCTCATTTCAGGGTAGCTGACCCTGAGCATTGTATAGTGAGCAAAGAATCACGGTGGAAGTCCGAATATGGTTGTATGGTTATATAAGTAGTTAAAGAAATCACGTAGGAAGGACTTTTACCATTTTGGTGGTTTTTCCCTCGCCTCTTAGCCAAATGGGCGTGGTGTAGGGAAATTTAATTCTGTAAATGTTACATCTTTTAAAGGGCAGTTTTAGGTCGTAATTTTTTTCTTTCCCTTAAGGAAGGAGTATTTGTAAAGTATCCGATTGGGTAGATATAGATATCAAAGTCGTCAGGAATATAAATCATGTCTAGGAATTGGTTACGTAATTTATTTTCAGGCCATTTGTGACCTTCGAATAAATCCCGTTTTCGTTTTGGAGGGATTGTGACGAATCTGTAAGGAACCTTTTCCCTAATCTTCTTAGGCGTCTTTTTTGAGACTATAAATTCGCGTTTATATTTCCAATCAACTCCAAAAAGATGAACGGGATATGCAAAATAGATAAGGTATTTAAGCCGAGCGTTGTGAGATAACAAGGAAGATGATGGAAGGCTATTGAGCCAGTAACTTTAACCGCAAAATTAGAGGATTCAAAGATATTGGAATAGTGCAGAAGAATTGCTGTGATTCTAAGGAAGTACCAGAAAGCCGATATAGCCAGCGGTAAATATAATTTACTTACGCTTAAAAGAAGCGTTAGTTTAGTCGAATTAGTTAAAGTTAATGAGAGTTCAGAATTCGAGTACGTGTATTTCTCGGTTCTCCTATTTCGGTAGACCTTACTTGATCTTGAGCTTAATTATTCATTAATTGCATTATTCGTAGTTTAATTTAATATAAAGGTAAATGTCTTTAGTTGACTTAACATAAAAAGTATTATATGTTATTAGAACTTTTTTTTAGAAATTCAAAATAATAAATATTATTATTATTCAAAATGGCTTTTAGTGGTTCTTTGCCTCAAACTAATCTTGGTCTCAAAGATGAGACCCAGGCGGGTTTACACAAAATTTTTAATAAAACATTTAAAAACTTCGTTATTTTTTAAAGATAATCACACGAAACCTTTTTTTCGTTTGTAGAATAGTATTATCCAAATTCTGCACAAAGATTTAAAAAAAAATTGGTTTAAAACTACGGATTTTTTTTTTAAAAATTGTGTTTTTCGTTTTTAATGTAGTACACTCATGTCCATAAATTAAGAATAATTCAAAATCACACAGAAATTGAACTCTAAAATAAAATTTCACCTGTAGAATTATCACACACCTTGAAGAAGAATATGCATATTACAGGACACCACCAGATGACGTGGATAGTACGTCACAATGACGAGTGTAAGAGAGGGGTACATAAGGAATGGTGGCAAAGTAGTAAAATTGTTCAAGAGCGCTTTAAAAGCCTTTCAGTGCAATAACCGCATAGTTATGGCACAAAGGAAGCATTTGGATCATTTTTTACCTGGTAGAATTATTGAACGACTGGAATGTGGACGTACCCAGCTGGAAGTATCCAAGGAACTTGGAATCGCCCAGAGTGTCATCTCCAGGCTTTGGCAACGATTCCAAGATGATGGTAATGTGAGTAGATGTTACAGCACAGATCGCCCCCGAGTTACAACGCTGAATGAGGACCGGTATATTTGGCAGTTACTGCCAAAAGAAACAAACGGAGCACAGCATCAGACGTCTCTCGTCAGCTCTCTTCAGCTACTGGTACGACAATTTCAAGGCGGACCGTGTACAGACGCTTAGGGCACACTAGTCTATATGCTCGTAGGCCTGACAGATGTGTTCCACTTACCGCAACTCATTGTTGCCTGCGATTAACCTGGAGTAGAGAGCATGCATTGTGGACACCACAACAGTTATCTTGTGTGATGTTTTTCGAGACGAGTCAGGTTTAATTTGCAGTCTAATTCTCGCCGGACTTCCATATAGAGAGCGCCAGGTACCCGTTACCACCAAGAAAACACATTTGAACGACACCGTTATGGTGCTGCAGGATGGCTCGTTTGGGGAGGAATTATTCTAGGTTCCAGAACTGACCTGCATGTTCAGAGTGTAACGATGACAGGCCACATCTATCGGGATGTAATTCTGGAACAACATGTACGTTTGTTTCAGGACGCCATGGGTGCTGAATTTCTGTTTATGGATGACAACGCCCGTCCTCACCGTGCAAACATTGTAGACGAATGTCTTCAATCGGAGGATATCACCCGTATGGATTGGCCAGCATACTCACCGGACTTGAATGCAATAGAGTATGTGTGGGATATGCTTGGCCGACAAATTGCAGCCCGTCAACCCCCTCCCACCTGTCTACCGGAACTTCGGAGGGCATTGCTTGATGAGTGGTGTAATATTCCCCAAGATCAGTTTGATAGTTTGATATTCAGCATGCCTTGGCGTTGTAAGGCCTGTATTGCATCGTCCGGGAGACATACTCCGTATTAATCATCATACTAACCATGTTATACTGTTGTTGTTTTTTGTAAATAGGTTCTTTTTTTGAAATTTGCTCCAGGGAGTAAAAATCGCAATTTTTATTAATTATGTCAAACATATAGCATCTTGTTTGCTCTTTACCTTTTGTTTAATAAATAGACGTTACAAATAAGTCAAATTTGTTTTGCTTCTGTCTTTCTCTTTGTCTGAACTTCATTATCCTTATTTTATGAACATGGGTGTATTTAAAATTGAGCATATTTATTCAACTTATTATAAATTTTATTTTGAGAAATTCACAAAAAAGTTTGCTGGAACGAAAGAATTATAGGCGGCCTGCGGCTGCCCGCGTACGGTGCACGCGCTGCATACCTGCTAGGATCGGCCCTGTCAGTCTTGCTTTACTTAGAGCCTATCAACTGTTAACTCCTCATTGTGGAAATCCAGAATTTTCTTGTGCGTCATTATTATCCACTTCTTAATTTATTTGGCCCGCAAATTCGACAGTTTCTTCAATCATATTACCAATTTCATCAGAGGCTCTGGCACTTATTTCGTCTGAGTTTCAATAATGAATGAAAGAAGAAGAAAAAAAGAAACGGACGAATCATTGAATTTTGAAAATTGCGAAAGTTTGTGTGAGGGGGGGAGGGTAAGTCGAGGTATATTATTGTTCTATCACGTCAGTTTTTCAGGAAATATGAAAAAAGTGAAGTAAATAGTAAAGAAATACGATATAAATTTTTAAAAAGATATGCATTGAAAAAAATGATAAAATTACTTTGCATACCCAAATTAATGTCTGCATCATGATAGAATTTTAAAAAATGCTAAAATTTATAACACAACTCATTTTACTTACAAAAAATCAACTAATGTGCCCCAAATGCATTAAATTGTAAATGCAAGCACACAAAAAGAACTGAAATACCCACAAAATGAACCGTCGCCAAAAGTCCTTGTGTAGCTTAACATTGCGACGTAATATTCATTCACTAACTCATCCAACAAAATGTAAAGATTTGAAAATTTCATATACTAAAAACAAAGTTCTTGCAAAGTCTAATATGAAATGAAGATTTATATATATTTACAACAGTGAGAAATGAAATTTATTACAGATTCAAGCCTTTCAATAAGAATGAGTTTTAAGATTGCTATTTTTTTTTTTTATCTTGGAGATGCTGTGTGTGTACACTGACCTTCACCGAATTTTAATGATAGTTATAGTAATGGATTAATACACAATAAAGAATTGTAACTAAATTACAAGACAAACAGTAATCAAAAACATTGCATGGAAACGTTTTAATTAATAATTTTATTTAATTGAAGATTTTTTTTAATTAAATTTTCTTTGTAAATGCATGGAAGTCTAAAAAAGCACACTGGAACACAGAACACCAAAGTTCCAAAATCATTGCTCTAATACTTTATTTTAAATAATAAATAAATAATTTAAAGCTCAAAAGTCAGAAACATCCAATAAAAATGTGAATATGTGAATCATTACTTACTCTACAATCTGTAGTTATAACAGATGGGTTATAATACTTTTTTTCTTCCTTTCTGCATGAATTTGAGCCAAAATAACAAATGACCTTAAATCTCAACATAGATTTGCATAAATAAATGTTTCATTACTGTAATATTTCAGCAACTGTTTCATTGCCTTGTGGGAAATATTAGTCATCTTTTCTTCATTTGAAAAATGTCAGATTTTTTCACTCTTCTCTGTAACTTAAAATATTTGCAATTCTAATTTTTTTTTATGTATAGGGTTGAGTAAAACTGAATGTAACATTATTATTTATAGCACACAATGTGGCAAATGTACTAATAAAAAGAACTACTAAAAATAAAAGCATAAGATAAACAATAGATACAATGCCTAAGACCTGCAGTGTAAAATAAGCTTAACAATACTGCTATAAACTATAGTTAAACCAAAACTATAATCACTAATATAAAATACAATAATGAACTTTTAAATATATATCATAATTATATTTCTTGTACTCAAAAAAGTTAAAACACAAAGAAGACAAGCACAAAATAAAGGTTTAACACAGTTACAATGGTAATATAATCAAGCGCTAATGTTGACAGGAATGTCATGTTACACATTAAAACTGCAGTAGCATTTTATGGTGATGCATTGACCACATTATTTTGATTGAAAGTTGTAAAATATTTTTATTTATAGGAACTATTAAAATAGTGAATATTAAACAACTTTTATCTAAATCTTGCATTAAAAGTTATAACTAAATTCACTAAGGATTAATTGAAAAATTAGACATAAAATAATTTATCTTGATATTGTTAACTGGTTAATTTAAATTATCAGAAATATAAAAAATCTTCATGAAATACTCACGAATTTTTTTAAATAAAAAAATTTACTTATATTTAGATTACACATGAAATATGAGTTGGGTAGTGTGCGCCAGCTCATGTGACATTCTCATCACTTGACTACGGTTCACAATAAAAAAAACTGTTGCTCTTTGTAGCTCTTATGTACAAAATTCTTAACCCTTACGTAGTTTTGAAGTTTGATGTTAATAAAATAATCAGTCCTTAGAAATTAGTAATGCAATACCGTAGAGAAGATGAAATATATAAGCATATCAAACTGGTATCAAAGAATGTGTAAGCACTTATTTACTAAATACAGGAACTTAGTGCAAGTATATATAAGAGATGCTTATTGCAGCTTGTTGAATGTTATAAATTTCCAGCATGCCGAAAAAAATATTTCTCAAGCACCTAAATTTAATGAATTTAGTGAGTGAATAATGCTTAAAACTTTTAAAAAGACAAAGTTTTCTTACTTTTTAAAATAGTGTTTTCAAATATAATTTCTGAAAGATAGTGAATGTACTTTTTATAACAAAAATATTTCTCATGAAGTGTGAATACAAATTATAAATTTTCACTTTGTATAGCCTAAAAAACTTCGGCTCAATACATATAAAACATCAAGTGCTATATGTATTCTACCAGTACAAGAAGTTAACTTAAAATTGGTCAAGTTTTGTTGATAGTTTTTGTGTCGAGCATGTTTTAATTTTCAATTATATATATTTTGAGCAGATATATATATTTACATACACAAATATAAATGTAATGAAATTTATTTCAAAATACTTTCATATTGTTTAAATTTTAAAACATTGTTGCGAATGGCATCGGCTCTCCAACCAATCAGCGTCAAGCTAATGACGCAATAATGTTGTTGCTCTGTTCTTTCTCTAGATGTACAAAAAACTTCGCTATGTAATGTTGCGTTTTGTGTTTGTGCGATTAAATGCTTTGTGTGTCACATCCTAGTCTATTCAGTATTTTTAGAATAGTTTTTAAAACCAGACATCGGGTAGATGTCAGCCCTGCAATAAGAAGTAACAAATCGTGTAGCGATGAGTTCACGTTTTATTTTTTTGGCGCCCAACGTGGGGTGCGGTTTTGGTTCGTAGTTTATGTTTGTGACCCTGAAAGACAGTATGGATGTGACACAGTTAAAAACACAACGAAAGTCACTGCGTACATCGTTTACTCTGAGTGCTAAAGTTATAGAGAGAAGAGGAACTTATGAAAGTAGTTCCTGATGTGGACGAACTTTGGATTTTAAAAATACAAGTTAGCAACAATTTTTCATGTTTAGAAATATGCCAAAGAGGTATTTCGATTATAATCCTGAAAGAGGAAACCGACGAACTAGCTTATGAAGAGGACTTTATGAAAGCCGAAATATATAGAGATAGATTTTCGGAACTTTTTGCAAAAATAGAAAGACTATCTGTAAAGGAAACAGGAAAAAAAAGAAGTCCCTGAGAAAAGAAAATTTAAACTGCCGAAAATTGAACTGAAAAAATTCGACGGCAATGCCAAGGAATACCTGACGTTTTGGAATCAATTTAAAAAAATTCATGAAGATGAAAGTCTGCCAAATGAAGATAAATTCCAGTATTTGCTACAGGCCGTCGTCTCAAATTCAAAGGCGGCTCGAGTTGTCGAGAGTTTTCCCGCAAAAGCGGACAGCTATCCAAAAGCAATAGCTCAACAGCAAGAACGTTTCGGGAGAGTAGATCTACTTGTGCAGATCTATGTAAGAGACTTACTGTCGATGGTAATAAGAAACGCAGCCACCGGACGCTCTAAAACAGATCTCCCAGCATTATATGACGAACTGGAAGCGAAGATTCGAGCTCTGGAGAGCCTAGGGCAGACACAGGACAAGTACAGTGAGTTTTTGAGTCCTTTGATTGAGTCTTGCCTCCCAGAAGACATATTATTAGCGTTTGAAAGAAGCAAGAAATTCAAAGAGGATACTCCTGGTGAAAGCCGGACTTTGAAATTATTAATGAACTTCCTTAAACAAGAAGTTAAAAACAACGAAATGGTTGAACTCGCTAGGAATAATTTTTCAGCTCCTATCAATCAAAAGAAAAAAGAGGTCAACACGCCGGATAAGTTCTCCTCTGCAGTTATGTTGGCAAGCACACATGATAGGAATGGCACAGGTAAGCGAAATTTATTATGTATATTTTGCAATAAAAAACACTCCTCCAAGGACTGTTTAGAAGCTAGAAAAATGACTTTTGGTGAAAAGAAAAATGTGTATTAAGAAACAGAGCCTGCTTTGGCTGTTTTTCATTTTGCTAAGTACTGTAAAGCAAAAAATTCATGTTTATACTGTGCCAAACCGCACCATTATTTAATGTGTGATCAAGTGAAAAGCAATGTTAATCAGAGATCTGATAGTATTGAAACGAATTCATTATCTAACAGTTGTAATAAAAATAATGTGTTTTTAATGACTTTATGTGTTAAAGTTTGTGCTAATAATACAATCATAAAATGTAGAGCTTTCATAGACAGTGGTTCTCAATACTCATATATTTCAAAACATGTTATTCAGAAATTAGGTATTAAATCAAAAAATAAGATTAAAATGCAGCATCAGCTTTTCGGGGGGAGAAACATCTTGTCAATTACATGATGTTTATGAATTATTAATATGTTCGCTGGATGAATCGTACTCGCTTCGCGTCGAGATGTTTTCGGAAAAAAAGATTTGTGGCAGAGTGCCAAAAATTAGTAGCCCTGTTGTGATTAATGAATTGAATAGAAGGGGGATCGTTTTTTCTGATCTTGAAAATGAGGATAGCGAAATAGATATTTTGATCGGCGTGAATGTAGCTGGCTTGTTATTTATGGATGGTTGTATTGAATTGCAATCGGGTCTGTTTTTATTAAAAACTCGTTTGGGTTATGTTTTAACTGGAAAGCAGGGAGTATTTGAAAAATGTAATGAAGAGCGTGATACTGTTTTAAATATTTCTTTATTGGCTAAAGAATTGCCTGTTAATGAATTGTGGAATCTCGAAAGCATTGGAATTTTTGACCCTATTCAAAAGTTAAATGAAAAAAATGTACATTTAAAAACAGTATGAAAATTCTACCGGACGGTAGATATGAACTTTGTTTGCCCTTTAAATCGGAAGCAATCGATTTGTCTTCCAACAAAGATCTGACATGGAAGCGGCATAAAAAGATGTGCGAACGCGCACAACGAAATGGGATTCTAGATGATTATAAAGTTGTATTTAAAGAATGGGAAGAATTAGAGATTATAGAAAAAATTGAAGAGAAGAGTGAAAATTCATATTTTTTGCCCCATCGACCAATTGTGAAAGACGATAGCATTACAACTAAAATACGACCAGTTTTTGACGCGTCGGCTCGTGCAACTGGTTAGAGTTCGCTAAATTTGTGCAGGTCCAAATTTAACTGAGCAGATACCAGATATTTTAGACAGGTTTCGTAGGTATCCGATCGGACTTTCTGCCAATATTGAGAAATCATTCCTTCAGCTGGGAATTACCCCTAAGCATAGAGATCTTTTAAGATTCTTTTACCCTGACGAGGGTGAGGAAATTGTGCACCGTCAATGCCGAATGGTTTTTGGCGTATCGTCGAGTCCCTTCTTGTTAGTTGCAGTGCGTACGCACTTGCTGGAAAATGTGCCTGCAGATGATACTCAGCTAGGCTTTAAGTTAAAACTTTCGTTTTATATAGATAATTGCGTTACCGGGGAGTGAATGGTATTGCACAAGAAGAATTTGTTTTAAAGTCTAAGGAAATTTTGTCACGGGGGTGTTTTAATTTATGTAATTGACAAAGTAATGTAGAAAGTAAGCACATATCCAAAAGTACAGGCACAATGAAATTATTAGGGATAATTTGGGACCTAGATAAGGACACTCTAAAGTGTAAAATTGATTTTGAAAGTTTATCAGGGGAAACTAAAATAACTAAAAGACTTATTTTATCAACTGTTCAAAAAATTTTTGATCCAATTGGTATCAAAAATTGGTATGTTGTGTTTTGTGACTCTAACACCCAAAATATTGTTGCCATGGTATGCTAGGAAATTTTCAAAATTTCATTCAATCTTAAGATTAGTTGCATGGGTTCTTAGATTTCTTAATAATGTTAAAAGCAGAATTAGTAACAGAAAGAAAAGACAATTGTCTTTAGATGAGTTAGAGAGTGCTGAGATCCAGCTGATCCGATCCGTTCAAGCTCAGAGCTTCACAGATGAAAAGTTAATTTCAAACTTGAGTGTATTTAGAGATAACAACATCATTCGTGTGAAAACGCGAATCACTGAACGCATAGATGAATCTAACTTTCTTTCGCCAATCTTACTGCCTAACAATTGTATATTTACGCAAAGACTTGTAGAGCATTTTCATTTAAAGAATTATCATGCAGGGACGCAGTTGCTTTTATGCATAATACGTGAGAAATATTGGATAATAGGTGGTAGAAGAACTGTTCGAAAGATATGGAAAGCCTGTGTTAAATGTCGAAGATTTAAAAGTAAATCTCCAATGACTGATCCTATTTCTCTACCATCTGATAGAGTAAAAAATGCCGCAGTGTTTGAAGTGGTAGATGTAGATTTGGCTGGTCCCCTGTACGTCAAACGGGGTGATAAGGTTTGGATTGTCTTCTATACCTGTGCCATCTATCGTGCGTTGCACCTTGAATTAGTTTCCTCTCTTTCGGCTGATGCCTTCCTATTGCCTTTTCGTCGTTTTGTGGCCAGACGAGGAAGACCTCGAATAATATATTCTGACAAGGGCACAAATTTCAGAGGTGCCTACAACAAATTAGTTGATATCGATTGGAACGAAGTATCTCGATATGCAGAGATACAACGTATAGCATGGAAATTTATACCTCCCACAGCGGCCTGGTGGGGAGGCTTTTGGGAGAGGCTTGTGAGAACGGGGAAAGAGCTTCTCAGGAGAACCTTAGGGAAGGCCATATTTACGTATGAAGAATTGCTAACTATTTTATGCGAATGTGAAAAAGTTGTCAATTCACGTCCATTGACATATCTGTCTGAAGATATGCAGGATCTAACTCCAATTACGCCCGCAAGGTTCCTATTTGAAATACCAACTGCCGATACTAAAGATTTAGATGTCCGGGATGCTAATCACTCCCGGAAAAGATTGAGATTTAGAGCTAAAGTAATCAAGGAGCTAAAAAGGAGATTCAGAAATGAATACCTTGGTCAATTAATTCAACGACAAATACAACATCCTCAGTCGTCGAATATTCAAGTGGGTGATATAGTTCTGATCGGGGACGATTGGAAAAAACGTCTTCAATGGTCTTTAGCTCGTGTAATAAAATTGATTCCAGGGAAGGATGGACTGGTGAGAAATTTTAAACTAAAGACTCAAAATCTTGTACTTTAATTCGTCCAATTCAACGTTTGTTTCCGCTTGAGGTTAGTGGGAATGATATAACAAATCCACCGCTCCAAAAGGTTCAACAGACTGATTCGTCTGTGAGCTGTCCAAATCCTGATACTTTGAAAGCTACTGAGCAACCTCAGGTGACCAGATGTGGTCGTCCAGTGAAGAAACCCGACAAGCTGAACTTGTTAATTTTAACTGATGTTTTTGACTAAGCTATCCAGCTTATCAAAAAGAGGGGAGGATGATGTGAATGTCATCGCCTCTCCAACCAATCAGCGTCAAGCTAATGACGCAATAATGTTGTTGCTCTGTTCTTTCTCTAGACGTACAAAATCTTCGCTATGTAATGTCGTGTTTTGTGTTTGTGCGATTAAATGTTTTATCAACACATCCAAGTCTATGCAGTATTTTTAGAATAGTTACACCAAAACCTGACATCGGGTAGATGTCAGCTCTGCAAAAAGAAGTAACGAATCGTGTAGCGGTGAGTTCACGTTTTAAACATTTTGTACTCATTAATTCCACTTCTTGCAACTATTGAATATTAAATAGTTTGTACAACTTTGGAAGTTACAGGCCATCACATCTCAACAAAAACCATTAAGGGGGCATAGTACCTTGCGAGAACACAAATTGTTCGTTCTCATATACATGTTACAATTCATCATAAATTAACAAATTTTGCTAATTTTGATCTGAATTTTATATATTATCTATAACAATGTATAAACTTTAAGAAAACTAGAGAAATTTTGTTCTTTAATAAATACAAAATTTTAAAAAAAGAATATAAATATATATACCAAATTAAAAATATATATATTACTTACCTCCTGTTCCCGCAAGTTCATTTTTAAATTATACACTTTAGAATCTCAATTTTTGAATTGAATTGAAGCTAAATGTAACCTTTTATTCTGTATACCACTTAATTGAAAAGTATCTTATATTTTTTTAAAAATATTTTTAAAGTTAAAAATTCATAAAAATATATTTTTAAAAATTTCAATTTTTATACATTTGCAAATCAAAATGTATTGAACCATAAAACATAATTATGACATACAGAATTAAGATCTATGACTAGAATATGCATGCCAATTTTTGTAGCTCTAGAGTAAAAAAACTTTTTACAATCTTGCAGGAAAGTGTAAAAAATTGAAACTGAAAAATCAAGTTTAAAGATTGACATTTCAATATTTCAAATAAAACTTAATACATAATATTTAAAATGATCCTGTTTCCTATGTAGGACCTTCTAGTTCTGCAAAATGCTCATTTGTGGCTTTTTTCTCGTTCTGCTAGCCCTACGAGCCTCTAATGTATATGATTTTTTTAATTTCGGCATTTTTATGCGTGCATAATTGGCCTTAAAGGCAGAGGTAACAGTAAAATGTACTATTTTAAAGCCAAGAGCTTTCATTAACTTTATACGTCCCGTCATTTCCTCATTAAACATCACTATAGCCTCATTTACTGCTATGTCTACAATATTTTTAGATGACCCACACACACAGAAGTTTGGGGCAGTACTTCCAAACAGTCGAGTTGAACGACTCATTAGCGTTTTGTGTTTTACCACCCACACATTTTTTCAGCAATTTTGGTGCAGATAGTTCTGCTATTATAGGCTTTATTTCATCCATTATGGCAATTGGCACAATATTTCTATGTTTGAATAAAGAAGCACTATTCGTAGCAACTGCCTTTTGATATTTGCACCACGAAGTATCACCAATTGGGCAGAAGTGAGGCATAGGTTCCTCATCAGTGGACCTATAATGACTATAAATTGCCCATATGGCCTGACTCATATCACTAACGGAGCTATTATTCTGTCTAATAGCATTGCCATAATAGGTGGTAATTGTATCAATGAACTTATCAGTCAGACGATTTTTACCGCTGATACTCTTACCGTCTGATAATTTTTGCCACGATTCATTGTTTTTAATTTTCGCAGTTTAGCACCCATACGCTTTTGTATGTGGCCAACACATTCAACATTTTTGATAGAATATGGTGCTGTCCTTTGAAGCTCTGTGAAGGTTTTGTGTCCCCATCGCCGATATATTTAATATATTTCGCATTTCGTTGTGGCACCGATCTTTGAAATATTTCCTTCATCCCGTCTACTTCCATTTTTACTGGAAGAACCAATATGGTTCTTTACACAATGTGGTTGATGTTTCAATTTCCACTCTTCATATGAATGTCCAGATTTTGGACCTCGCCATTTTTCACATCTTTTACAATATGAAGAGAGAACAGAAACATCAATCCCTTTCCCTGTAACATCTCCAATGACACTACACACACCAATACGTGAAGTATGTCCACGTGTTTTCCACGTACCGTCACTACTGACACAGATTTCGTTACTTCCAGAAGCTGATACTTCTTTCGCAGCATTTTTCATGGAGTCGTCTGCTACTTCACGACTGGCCAAATTTATTTTTCGCAGTATTCTTTCATATGACTTATGTGATACTGGTGGTGGCAAATCCACACACACACACATTGCTGTGCAAAATTCTTTATTCCACAAAAACCTAATCCTACTGTGCGCATAGTATAGGTTATTCGTGTATTACCTTACTTGAAGCAATAACTGAGGAACTTTTAAAAGTGGTCAATGTTCTGCATGAGTAGCATTCAACATAAAACTCATATACCAATCCATACAAAATCTTTTCTTTCAGAACTGCTTTAGTATTGCAGTTAGGACATATTAAATATTTGATAGTTCAGATAATAAAATATCAATGTTTATCATTCTATATCCATTAGATTGATTGGAATTTCTTACTTCCTTATAAAGATAATTTTCTTTGCACAATTTCTTAGCTGAAGCAGATATACAATCAACATCAAGCGTATCTGATACTTTTCGAGTGTATTGATTCGCATGAAAACGCTTTCGTTTTCGGCGATAGTCACTGCCTCTACGTTGAGCTTTACTAGACATTTTTTACTAATTAAAAAAAAAAAAAAAACTTCAATCAACAAAAATTTAAAATGCTTACGAATTACGAGAATAACGAGATAACACTCAATAAAGCAGCAGTAAACAGTATGAAATACAAATGTAAACAAGCGCAATACTTTGAACTAGGGCAGTGTTGAGTTGCAAACTTCCTTCTCTCATTAAAAATAGATAAAATTAAAAATTAGAAACAACTGGGGAGAAAATAATTTCAATAACACCATCGATTTCAAAACCGAAACTAATGAACATGGTCTGTTTCATTGGATTTAAATGGACAATCCAGTGCTGACGTTTGACATTTTTGTTTCTATTGCCGTAATTTTGGTCCGATTTTGACGTGGTTTGTTTTAAAATGCTCCTAACAGTCTTTATTAATTTTGAAAAATGGATTTTTTTGCCGTTTAAAGGTATTATGCCCCTTAAACTTTTCAGAACTAAACAGTTAATCACATGGTATTACTAATAAAAAATCCTGATAGTATTACTCTTTCAATGATGACTCTTTGCACAGAATGTAGCTTACTATACAAGAAAAATCTAAAAATCATGAAAACTAACTGAAGTGACAATCATAAATTTCTTAACACATATATAAAAATTACTTAGGTTAATTATAATTCCTACAGCTTCTACAAAGACAAATATGTTACTTTTCTCACATGATTTTTAACTAAAAACTGTTAATTTTATTTTATTATTATTATTTAAAGATTATCTAACAATATGGTAACATTATTCAAAAGATAAACAAAAATATCAGAGAGATGGGATAATAACCTTTGTGTTGCTACAAATCCCACCTAAAGATATTAACTGTAACCCATTAACTATGTCAGAGAGAGCTAATAGTAAATGTAGAATTAATGGGAGCAGAGACATGCTGTAAGATCAACAAGCAGAAATCAACTACATTAATTATATATTTTTATTTAAATATATATATATCATTCTTAATAAATGTCGTGTTTTTCCATCGACTAAAAAACATATTTGGGTGTTGAAAACAGTATTTCATAATTCATTAAAATATCAGAAGTATCAACATTCAGTTATTTTTCATACATAGAAATCATAAAATAAAAAAAAAAAAAATTACAGCACATCTCTAACAATATCTGCACACACGCCTTATGATATAAATTTAAAAATTAAAGAATTCAAAAGCAACTTAAATACATATTTTAAATTTTTTATGCATTTTTGCTCTATTTGGGGCTTAAAAGACCAAAAAGTTTCAGTCAAAAAATACGTGTAAATATTATGTTTTTTTATTATTAAAATCCAGTTTTAAAACACATTTAAGAAATCTATAAAAATTATTTTTATATAAAGAGGAAAAAAATCAAGATTATAAAATTCACATACGTAATATACAGCATAGAAAATCACTGAAAAAAAGTTATAATCATTTGTATTTGTTTTATATACTCTTAAATGTCAAGGACATATGCAGAGACATATTTCCTTACCTGATGTTTAAAATTTCAATTTTCTGCAAATTATTTTTTCAAAGACACATTTTTATGCTTCATGTTAAACATAATTTCCAAATATGGACAAAATGATGCAAAATGTCTAAAGAAATTTTTCCCTTGGTATGAATATACTAATGTTTTTCTTCAAGTTTTATGACAAAATGTTTTCTCGTAAATTTCACAAACACAAGGCTCTTCCTTGGTATGTATGCACAAAGGAACTATATTAAAATATTTTTTTCCACACAGCTTTTAATAGGAATGAATATGAAAATGACATTATAAATTATTCTCAGAAAAAGCTGTCTTACATATTTTCCCAAACTCGTTTTTTCTTTGAATGAATATGCAAAGGAGAATCTCTAAACATCTATTTGGGGAAAACTTGTTATACTAAATTTAACAAGCATAGTCCTACTGTGTTGAACGAATGTGAATTCATGTGTGTCCTCTGAGAGAATTTTTACATTCTTTACAGATGATGACTTTCCTTTGTATGAATATTCAAATGAGAGATCAAGTTAGAACTCTGGGAGAAGGCCTTCTAACACATTTCACAGACATATGGGTCTTAGTTTGTATGAATACACAAATGAGTTTTTAAATTAGAGCTCTCTAAAAATGCCTTGTTACATATTTCACAAACATATGGTTTTTCATTTGTATGGATACGCAAAAGATTGTTTAAGGTATTAACATGTGCAAAAGCCTTCTTGCATAGTTCACATACACATCGTTTTTCCTTTGTATAAATACGCAAATGAGTTTTTAAATTAGAACCCTCTAAAAATGACTTGTTACATATTACACAAACATATGGTTTTTTATTTGTATGAATACGTGAATGAGTCTTTAAGGTATTAAATTGTGCAAAAAGCCTTTTTCTTATTTCACAGACACATGTGGTGTTTCCTTTGTAGGAATATGTAAATGATTCTCTCTCTCTTTAAGGTATTTAAATGAGCAAAAGTCTTCCTACAAAATTCGCAGACATATGATTTTTCTTTTGTATGAATATGCAAAAGAGTTTTTAAACAAGAACCCTCTAAAAATGACTTGTTACGTATATCACGAACATATGGTTTTCATTTGTATGAATACGTGAATGAGTCTTTAAGGTATTAAAATGTCGAAATGCCTGGTTACATATTTCACAAACATATGGTTATTCATTCGTATGGATCCGCAAATGATTCTTTAAGGCAGTGCTTCTCAAACTTTCAATACTGACACCCCCTTATCAATCACAATTTTTATCGCGCCCCCTTATACATTAATAATGTATTGAATGCAATAATAAAGCACTTTTTTTTACGCTAAAGCAATAATCTTAATTATATACCGTACAAATTCATGACATAAGTATTAAATTTTGTATATGTTGCTTTTAAGCAAAAAAATATTAAGTAATAGGATAATTATTATGTTATTTTTCCTTTCTCTAATTTTTAAATTGGAATATATTGCAAAATGCAGTGGCTGCTTAGAAGACAAAATATAGATATCAGCTTTTTTTTAGAAAGAACTCTGTGGGTCAATTTCTAATCATAAGCATTCCTTTGAAAAATTTGCTCTGTAAGACAAGCCCATGGAAGTCGCTAATATTTATTAAACTTGTTCTTAATTTAGCATTAATTAATTAGTTATAAAATACTCTGTACAGCACTGATACATTAAAAGTATACCGGCTGAAGTACCCGCCATTTGCACGATTTCGTTTATAAGAAAATAAAACATTATTGATATAATCGCTGAATTTTACGGAGAGTAAAGCCAAGGGCGCAACAATGTTTTCAAAAATGTAAAATGATTTTTTAAAATCATTGCTCAAATTATAATTAGTTTTAAGCGAACTGTAATTTTAAGCCTCACAGAATTAGCATTTAGAACTGATGTTGAATAATGAACAATAATATAAAATTCCGATGAGAAATAATTGTATTATTTTTAATATTTAAAGTGAAAAGACTCTTCAATATGTTTTAAACCTGGAGCAGGCACGCACTCGATACTAATGGTCGAGTGGGGTTATTAAGCCACCCCAATCTTTTTTTTATAATTATTTTTATAGTACACAATAAAAACCGTAATTCCAGTGAATAATTTAATTAAGAGAAAATATACTCACCTACTTTCAAGAACACAGAAAATATTTCGGAAAAAAAGTTATTACACCGGGAACTCAGTCAAAACAAGTACCTTAAGATTGTAAAAAAACGTTTGTCACCCCCAAAAAAGAGGGAGATACGTGACAAATATATTTTAGTTCACACGTTAAGACTGTCAAACAGGAGGATAGTGTCAGAGCCATTGGTAACAATTAAACAGTTTTGCCAGAATTACCGATTTCGTGCACTCTGTGCTCGGCGTGGCAGCTCCGGAATAAAAGTGTATTTATTACAATATGGATGTTCAAAAACCAATTATGTAAAACGTTTTTTTTCATTATGCTTTTTTATATGTTTGGGAATAACTCATAGAAATAAATTTTGGCCAAGTAATCCTTCAAAGAGCTATCTGTGCTTTTCCAAAAATCATAAAAATATTTTACAAGGAAAAAATCGCAGCAGAAATAGTTTATTTGCAACCTCCCTAAATGAAAAACAAATACATAAGAGCAGGGACGTAACTAACCGTACAAGTAAGTTCGAAGGTCAAACCGCAGCAGCTGCACATTCTGCTGCCTACATCTGATGACAAATATATAACAGTGATGAATTTTTTTACCTTCCTAAAAATTTTTTTCCATTATGGGTCTGGGTTTTGTTTTTTCTCATTTTGGTTTCAAAAGAAGTAGCTTTAATTTTTATGACGTAATATCGCAGATATATAAATTATATCAGTGTAAATGTGTTTTTTTTTATTATGTCAGAAAAGTATTTTGTTTTACTTCATTCCAGTAAATAATTTTTTTTAATCTTTTATTTTCGATATGCTCGCGCCCCCCTTGTACGTTTATCGCGTCCCCCCCAGGGGGGCGCGCCCCACAGTTTCAGAAACACTGCTTTAAGGTATTAAATTGTGCAAAAGCCTTTTTGCATAGTTCACAGACATATGATTTTTCTTTTGTATGAATCCGCAAATGAGTTTTTAAATTAGAACTCTTTAAAAATGCCTTGTTACATATTTCACAAATATATGGTTCTTTATTTGTATGAATACGTTAATGAATTTTCAAGGTATTACACTGTCTAAAAGCCTTCTTACATATCTCACAGACATATGGGTTTTCCTTTGTATATGAGTGCGCAAATGATATTTCAGACTATAACCCCGTGAAAATGCTTTCTTACATATTTCACTGAGATATGGTTTTTACTGTGTATGGACACGCAAATGAATCTTTAAATTTTTGTCACCGGTAAAAGACTTCTTACATATTTCACAATTTTTTTTTTCTTTTTTTGTATGAATAGGCAAATGTCTCTTTAAAGTACTATTACAAGCAAAAGCCTTTTGGGCGATGTGTGATGATGGGGTGGAGAAAGACATTATATTTCTATAATGCGTGTTCAGAAACTACTGCTTTTGGTTAAAACTGTGTTCCACAAATCACAAAAGAGGAAAAGGATTTTTATGGTGCTTGTTACTAGATAAAGCATATGAGATACATTGTTACACTCATGTTCTGCAGAAAAGGTAAACAACATGGGAAGTCGTTAAATAAAGAGCACTTTTTAAGAAGAGGAGAGGGGGATGACAGTCTGCAGGATTACAGAGCTTAGCAAATTCCTCGCCAATATCGGCTCTTGCTTTGAAAACGATGCCAATCATTCATTTTCGCAATGGACGTGGACCTATTCGAACGCTTAAAGCTGGATTCTTATCGAAAGCATAAAAATTATATAACCATCTTTCGAAATAGCAAGTTTAAATACATGGAACATATTTATTTTAAATGAAATTAAATAATTTTATTTGTTCATTATTTTTTGAATAAAAAGTTGAATTATGTAATTGCAGTGGTAAGTAATACGATTACGAGCAGAAAGCGCTTACATTATTGTTTATGATTGTTTTTTGAAGCCCCGGGTTTTTAACGAAACGATACTGGATTAATTTGAATAATATCATTAATCATGAGACGGAAATTCAAAAAAGAAGCAGCTCCTCTATTATACATTTTATACATGTAGCAAATAAGTATTTGAAAATAGGGGGCGGTAGGCCTAAATTCGGTGGGATGCCGGTAATAAAATTAACGTCGATAATATTCACGAGAGTGAAATAAAACCTTAATCCATAACAAACAAATATTTATTATGCTTAACATAGGTAAACAACAATAACAAATTAATAATGAATTTAAAGGTAAGTAGTATTAGACAAAGAGGGGCACTTAAAGCAATGAAACACTTTCTACGACGGGACGACTGGGAGAGTACGCCCGCTCGGTATGAGGAAACTCGTAGAAGTGATGAGTTGTAGGGGGCACGACCAGCGAAAATAGCGGGGGTGTACAAGGTACAAATATCCCGGCCCCCGTTGAAATACTTATTTCAACATTCACATGTATACAGACAAATTTAAGTATAAGAAATATGATTACAAAAAATTAATATGCATGCATATTCACTCACATTTCCATACACAAACATGAGCTATTACACAATATAAATGAATAATTAAAGTTAAATAAAAAATATAAAACACAGCACAGGATAATAATAAAGAAAGAAAATACATTTATCAGTTAAACAAATCAAATATAAATGCAAAAAAAAGAATAATATTGGTAATAATATATGAATGACAAAAATTATAACTATAAATACACACATTTTCATTCAATTGGCAAGATGCAGATATCTCTGACATTTCTTTTAATTATTTTTCCATCAGGGAGTTTAAGATTAACAACTCTTATTTTGTTGTCATTAACATTAAAAACTTCTAAAATTCTACCAGTAAGCCATTTGGTACCAGGAAGTGATTCATTCCTTATTAACACGAGAGTACTTATCTCAACATTATTTTTATTGAATCTCCATTTACTCCTTTCTTGTAAATTATTTAAATAATTTCTTTTTCCAAACTTTCCATATCTGCTGGGAAAGCCAATTAACTCTTTGCCATCAGGTTAATCTATTTTCTTTAACATTAATCAATTGAGGCTCTACAATAGCCGTAACAGGTCGACCAATTAAAAAGTGACCAGGTGACAAAGTTTCAAAATCATCAAAATCGGATGAAAGTGGTGATAGGGGTCTCGAATTTAAAACAGCTTCAATCTCGGCAAGTAAAGTAATAAACTCTTCAAGTGTAAAGTTTGAACGTCCAGCTACACGTTTTAAATGAGTTTTAAAGGACTTAACACCTGATTCGCATAAACCACCAAAATTTGGAGACCTTGGAGGAATGAAATTCCAGTCTATATGTTCGTCATTAAAATAACTAACTAATGTTTCATCAGGAGCTTTAACTAAATCATGCAACTTTTTTAATTCAATATTTGCCCCTACAAATGTTTTTCCATTATCGGAAAACATCTTAGAACTTTTGCCTCTTCTTCCGAAAAATCTTTTCAGGCAGGCAATGAAAGCTTTAGAAGTAAGGTCAGAGACAAAATCCAAATGAATTGCTTTAGTTGATAAGCATACAAATATTGAAACATATACTTTATTATTAAGAACTCCTTTACGTTGGTTTTTAAATTTAACCATAAATGGACCACAAAAATCGGCTCCACAATTATTAAATGGATATGAGGGAGTAACCCTTTCCTTGGGCACTTCGCCCATTAATTGATTGGATAAAATGGGGGTTGCACAACTTGACGTGTCAGATTTCTACCATAAAGTGGCCAATATTTTTGACGAACATGATATAGCAAATTGTTAGAACCAACATGAAGGTATTTTGCATGATAATATTTTATGATCATTAAAGTTACAACATGTTTACTAGGTAATACAATAGGATATTTTTGATTTTTTGATAAAGGTGAATTTTTTAGTCTTCCACCTACTCTAATAATATTATTTTCATCAAGAAAACAGTTTAAAGCAGATAACTTACTGCTACGATGAACTGGCTCACCTCTAAGGGGGCTTTTTATTTCATTACTAAATTCAGCTTTTTTGCACTAATTTAATGAGCTAAAATTCGGTTTGATTGATCTCTTTAAGAAACAAAGAACCCGAGACTCGTTTATTTTTTGAAGATCTGGCGTTCGGCAGGAATCTGAAAATAAAACTAATTACACGGATTAGTTTGCAATAATTATTAGTAATGGAAATTATATATATGATTACATAAATCAAATTCACTGGAGAGCAATAAGTTTTTAAATGGAGGAATTTTAAATTCCTTTTTCACTTCACAGTCATTAATGTTCTCTAAAAGTTCATCATTTTTAAAAATAGAAGGGTCAGGACCCTTCCACCACAAAGGGGAGTTTATTACATCTGAAACACTTAAACCTCTGAAAACGAGGTCTGCAGGATTATTTTCAGAAGAAATATGATGCCATGAAAAGTTCACAGTTAACTCTTGTATTTTCGCAACTCTATTAGCTACAAAGGTTTTTAGAAGGTGAGGTGGAGTCTTAATCCAGCTTAATGCAATAGTTGAATCTGAGAACAGAATTACTTGAGAGAGGTTCATTTTTAAGGCGTTTATATCCTTTCTTATTAGCTTGGTAAGTAGCAGGCATGCTGATAGCTCTAATCTGGGAATGGTTAAAGTCTTGAGAGGTGCTACTCTTGATTTGCTGCACAGAAGTTGATTATGACGGTCGCCGTTGTTTTTGATAACAGAAACATAAATAACAGCACCAAATCCTTTCTCCGAAGCATCACTAAGTCCATAGAGAATTATGCTTTCAAGATTTTCTGAAAGAACAAATCTTGGAATTTTTACCCTTTCCAAAACAGGTAAAGATTGCATAAAGGAAGCCCACTCTGCGGCAACAGGTACAGAAAGTTTCTCATGCCATTCCAATTTTAAGAGCCATAATTGCTGCATGAAAAATTTGGCTTTGCTGATTACAGGTCCTAAGAGACCAAGTGGGTCGAAAATACGTGCGATCTGGGAGAGCACATCTCTCTTCGTAAAGATATGATTGGTCGAAGGAGAAACTTTAAAACAAAAGGTGTCAGATGAACTATTCCACAAAACACCCAAGGTTTTTGTGATACTTTCTTCACATGATTGATCGAAATGTAGGTCAGAGAAATTATTAGTAGAATGTGAAAAACACCATTTGTGCAGGGACATTCCAGCACTTTTAAATAGCTGAGTGAGTTCAGTCTTTAGTGATTCCAGTTCATTTAAACTGGAGCACCCACTTACGATGTCATCTAAATAAACGTCTTATAGGACGATGTCAGCTGCTTTGGGAAAGTTTTCCCTTTTATCAAGCGAAAATTTTTTTAACACTCGTGGGGAAAGGTAACATGCAGGAATAGTTCCATAAGTTACAGTTTTTAATTTAAAAATTTGGACAGGTTCATTCAGACCCTTTTTGCAAAGAATTTTTTCAAAATGTCTCTGATGGGATGAATCTCTATTTGCCTAAACATATGACTAATGTCACAGCTGAAAAAATAAGCATGCTTTCTGGCATGAAGCATTTTAGAAAATAGATCATCTTGAATAACCCCGCCTTTATACAACACATCATTAAGAGAGATATCAAGATCAGTTTTTTGCAAGTCGTTAAAAACCACTCTTAAGGGACGAGAGCGGTTCCCTGCTCTAAGAACACCGTGATGAGGAAGAAAGAATCCTTCTTCAGATGTTATATCATCTATGTTTGTGATCTCTTCCATATGATCTAAATTGAGATATTCTTCGATGAATTTTGTATAAAGATTATTCAATTTAGGGTCGCGATCTAGTCATCTTCATAATTGATCAAGGCGTTTAGAAGCAATTGATCTGGAATCCCCTAAATTAACATTTTCCTGGATATTTTCCTTGAATGGTAGAAAACAGAATATCTGCCACAAGGTTTTCTAAAATGTGTTTTTTCAAAGTGTTTTTCGCAGTAAAAAGATTTTCTGTTTCCCAGAAAGAGCGTAAAGTTTTACCAAAAGTGTTCCAACCTTTAGAGAGAAAACAATGTTTAAAATAACACGGTTCATCGATGTACGATCCCGTGACAACATAACCAAATTTGGAATCAATTAATCTAAAATCACTATTTGGAACTCGAATTTGTTTTGTTCCAAAGATATCGAAAAAGTGTTCACTGCCAATGAGGCACGAGATTTTAGATGGCTCGTTAAATCCTTCATCAGCCAAAACAATTCCTTGGGGAATGACTAAATCTGAAATATTTTTTTATGGATGCACTTTTATTATTTTTGTAGCAAGAAACATATTAACATTTAAATTAAATGTTCGATCTGAATTTGAAACAGACGCCTTTGCTAGATAATTTATTTTTGCTGAGGAGCTATTTAAACCTTGAACAGTAAAATCCGTTTTTATTTTGTCTAATCCTAAGCGCTCAGCTGCATGTAACGTTAGAAATGAGCTTTCCGACGCCGTATCGAGCACACATCTAAGTTTCAGTCTTCCTTGGTGTCCGTTAACGTAAATAACAGCCGTCGGGAGTAACCCCTTTTCCGACCCCCATGAAATACCTCTTTTAGAAGCCAAAGCTACTGAGTCGGGGATGGGTTCAAAGGTCAATTCTTCCCAAGAAGGTTGAATGACCTTTTCGCTTCCCAGAGAGGAAACAATTTTCTCCATTGGGAAAGATATCTTCGTTTCACACAGCAAAATATTATGCTTTGAGTTGACATTGTTAGATTTACATGTAATACAGCTGTAAGAGCTGGGACATTTATTTATATGATTAGGTGATAAGCAACGTTTACAGATGTGGTTATTTCTTACAAATTCTTTTCTTTCTTGTATGGAAAGATTTTTAAATCTAATGCATTTGTACAACGGGTGAGAGGAATTGCACTCAGGAACTAAACACGTTTTATTTTTCTCATGCTTTGCAAAAAATATTTTTGACTTAGTGGAATTTTTGATGTTTGGAAAGCAAGTATTTTTATAACTCACTGGGAAATTTTTTGTACCGAAATTGGTTGCACGAATGGATTCTAATTGGATGCATCTAATTTCTAAACATGAAAAGAAATCTTGCAAACTAGGAACTTCTGTTGTTTTTAGATTTAGTTGGAAAAGTCATTGCGATTCCCTATCTATTTTGGAGTGTAACAAATGCAATAAAACAGCATCCGAGAGAAGATTTGAATCCATCCTTAGGTTTTTTAATGAGCGCAAGTGACTACGCACCGTATCAATAAGCAATCGTAATTGAACAGGATTTTCATTTTGTATTTTGAGCACCGAAAGCATTTCGGTTACGTGAATATCCACAAGTGCCCTCTTGTTTTCATAGCGATTTATTAATGCTTCCATAAGTGACTAAAAGGTATCTTGATCGCTTTGTATAAGCGAAGCATCATTTTTAGTGCATTTTTTAAATAGCATAATTTCTGGGTGTTGTCTAGAGAATGATTATTTCCAATTACATTCATAAATTGAGTTTTAAAAAGTTCGAAATCTTGAGTTTTTCCATCAAAAGTGGGCAGAGGTAAGTCAAGTAATTTTATCTTGTTTTTATAATCTAATTAACATTTACAGAATCTGTTTTTTTTTAAATTGAGATAAGATAATTTTAATTCTTACCTCCAGTTCTCCAGTTTCTGCTTGGAGATCGATGGTTACGTCAAGTGCATCTTTGAGGTCTGTTTCATGGGGTAAATTATAATAAGAGCACATTTTTTTTAAGTTGGCTTATTTCTTCTATAATCTCTTTGGCGGTACTTAATTTATTATTCAAAACTATGAAGTCCGCGTTTTCGTTATTGGGCAACTGGTACGTATTTAGGAAATTTGCACATTTCGCGATATTTTTTTGCAAGTGCCTCGTTGTCTATTAAGGAAAACTAGCGACATTTTAAAACGCTGTCTCTGTTTAAGACGAACCAATGTAAATAGGGGGTGGTAGGCCTAAATTCGGCGGGATGCCGGCAATAAAATTAACGTCGATAATACTCACGAGAGAGAAATAAAACCTTAATCCATAACAAATAAATATTTACTATGCTTAACATAGGTAAACAACAATAACAAATTAATAATGAATTTAAAGGTAAGTAGTATTAGACAAAGAGGCACTTAAAGCAATGAAACACTTTCTACGACGGGACGACTGACAGAGTACGTCCGCTGGGTATGAGGAAACTCGTAGAAGTGATGAGTTGTAGGGGGCGTGACCAGCGACAATAGTGGGGGTGTACAAGGTACAGACAGTATTTTAAATATAACCATTAAGTAGTTTAGTCGGGTCTTTCAAAAATGTTATTACTATAAACCGAAAGTGTAAGTTTTTTGATACAGAATAAAATATGTTTAGTAAAGTGATTTGAAATGCTTATTTTCGTATTCAGTTTTCTATTCTACAAAATGCAATGTTTATTTATACTTGTGCATTGAATATTCATTGATGGATTTTTATTAAAGAGGTTATTTGTTTCGCTAATTCTGTGAGTTATCAAATTACATTTTAATCGTTACGTAATCGTTAATACTTGTTTTATTAATAACAATTCAAAATGTATATATATTCATAATGATACAAGTGGAATGATGGATTGACCGGAAGCTATGCTTTTCATTCTGACAATGAAAGGAGTTTATCTGATATTTTTGTTTAATATAAACGGAAAATTTTTAAAAGCTTTATATTTAAGCACTTTATATCAAACTCTCTCTGTGTAAAAATAAAAGAGCAGACTTCCAAAATTAACTAGAAACAATTTTTTTCTCATACTTTAAAGCTAGATCAGATTATAAATTAACCTCATTTTCAAACGGAAATTAGAACATATTTTTTCATACAGTCCGTCGAAAAAATAGTTGAGCACCGTGACCCTTTCAAAAGATGATTGGAAATGGAAAACGACCTTTTTTGAAACTATGTCATTTGAAATTAATCATGAAAACCATCTCATTTGAAACCCTCTCATTTAAAATGAAAACCATCTGAACGCCGCATTTTTGTTGTTTTGTTCCCACCTTTTCCTTTAAAACGACTCTTTTTATATGAATATTATCCATGTTTCACCTAATTTTTATCCCAAAGTTGAATGTATTGTCTAGATTAAAATAAGACACAAAGTATCTCAGAGGCGTTAGTCAAAAATTTTCAGATTTCTCCCAAAAATATTATTTCACGGAGCGAGAGAAAATTTTTCATCCCAGAGAGACGATTTAAACAGGGGTCATCAACGAATGAAATTTAGGCATCTTGAAGGGGTCAAATGAAACTCTTGACACGCCAAATGAAATGCATGCTTCTTGGTGAGTAAACGGGGGACATGCCAACTCAACGAGACAAGCCCTCCAATCTTGGTGTGTGATGACAACAATTATTAACAGGTAAATCTAATCTATATTTGATGCATTCCAATCTTGGTGTAGTAATTGACCCAAAGAAAAGGGAGACCGCCCCAATTTTCGGACTTGAAGATTTTGGCTAAAAACATTTACCTATAAGACTACAAGAATCTGAGAATATTAATCACTTCAAATCCTGACAGTCTTAACAAAAAAACATTTAGCATGCTCCATGAAAATATGACTGAATGTTTGGCTTCTGGCCTTTTATACTCTAATGAAGTCACGTGAAACGCTTTCTATTGGCTGGTGCATGTTGTGATAAAGTTTTAAAAAAGATGCCTTCCAACGTTGGTATATTGTGTGTCTTGAAAAAAGAGGGGACCGAGTCGACTCGATCCCCCATTTTTCACTATAATTTTTTTCACTCACTCTACTAGATGGGCAGTCTGTTTTTGAATTCAGCCTGCAACTTGTTAAAATGCTGCAGGTACCGCGCAAATCGGTAGGATTTCACCATGGTGCACTCGGAAATGTCATAGTCCTCGTGCACCTCATCGTGCAGGCAGGGTAAGGTCATTCAAATCCCGGAAATGGGGCTGCATTTCCAGGTTAATGGTAAAAAGTCCCAGCTTTTCAAAAACTTTTCTCTGGTCCGAGCCCTTGACGATGATGAGGCCTCTGTTTCCTTGGGCCAGGTGAAAAACTTGCCCCTGACGCAGAAAGACAGGTATTTGAGGGGTACAGATCCAGGCAGGTGGCTTTTCAGGCTGAGCCATTCATTAATGTACCTGTTGGCTCGGCTGTCTTTGGCGGTCGTAAGGAGGTTCGAGTGGTCCACCGTGAGGCAAATCACTTCTGGATCTTTGCCATCGTCCGGAATGCTGGCAATCGACAGTTCGATCGGAACAGGTTGACGACCATGGTGAAATACATTGGCATGGGTGAAAAAGGCTAGATTAGACATGTTGCTGGGTGAGAATGTCTCTGGTGGCTGAGCACTTGCCTTGTATACTCTGCTAGGTCACGTGAATCGATTCCTATTGACTGATGATTTCCAACTTTGAATCAGTGTGTGTGTGTGTAACCAGATATTTATTGCCAATGAAAGAAATCTTTAGCGCCAAGGTTCCACAATACAGATGAATCCAATCTTGCTGCATCAAATAATGCCTTCAGCACGATTCAGTGCCAAGGTTCCACAATACAGATGAATCCAATCTTGGTGCATCAAACAGCGCCTTCAGCACAAGTTTTTAAAATGTGCACACCAATCTTGGTACAATATTTGGCCCAAAATAAACGTGACCGAGTTCACTCTTTTGTCGATTTGATCCCCCTTTTTCCGGGCCAATGTCCATTTACTGTGTCAATACCGTAACTCTGTAGCTCCATTCAGCATGCAGCTTATTAAACTGCTGCAGGTATTTGGCAAATTGGTAGGATTTTACCATGGTGCAGCACGAAATGTCCTCTTCCTCTTACACACCCTCATGCACGGGCTTGGGAAGGGTTCCATCGCAAATGTCTTTGAATTTCGGTAGCGTCTCCAGGGCCATGGCAAATAGTCCGAGTTCTTGAAAAAAACTTTGTTGCTCCGCTCCTTTGACCACCAAATGGCCCCTGTTGCCTCGGGCCATCTGACTAAACTTGTCCCTCACGCAAAAGGGCAGATATTCCACGGGCACATTCACTCGGGTGGTGTACCAGACGAAGAAGGGCATTCTCTTGACAGTTGGATCGAAAATCTTTGGGCTCGGAAGTTTGCCCGACATGATTCACTGTAAAGCAAATCACTTTGGGATCGCTGCCATCCCTGGGAATCGTGGCAATGGACAATTCGATGGGAACTGGCTTGCCATCGTGATTAAACACATTGGCATGAGAAAAATAGGCTGGTTGACTCGAGACAGACATCGCCCTCTATACAGGCTTCACTATACGTGGACGATCTACAGAGTTGTGAAGGTTCGACATGCGCATGATTGACCGACAGTTGCAAACTGCCGTCAACAACATTTTAAAGTGGTGCGACACCAACGGTCATAGTATTTCGGCGAGCAAGAGTTGCTGCGTGCACTTTTGCCGCAAACGGGGTATTCATCCCGACCCCGAAATACGCATCCGTGATATACAAATTGAGTTTGACGTACGATTCCTCGGAGTAATTTTCGACCGTCGGCTCTCCTTCCGCATATTTTACAATTGCGGAAGAGGTGTGAAAAATAAACCTCTTGAAGGTGTTGTCAAACACCTCTTGGGGGGCGGATCGAACATCATTACTCCGAGTGTACCAGGCAATCGTACTCTCTCGCATCGACTACGGATGTGTTGCGAGTTGGTATACGGATCAGCGTGCAACTATACTCTGAAAAACTTGACCCCGTCCAATATATGGCATTGAGAATCTGCTCGGGTGCGTTTCGCACATCACCGGTGCAGAGTCTCTATGTTTGTCATCAGCTTCCTCTAGATCTTCGACGGAGGAAGCTGTCTCTTGCGTTTTATTTTAAGACGTGCCTTCACATCCTCTGCAGAATGTGTATATGAGTACCAGCATGAAGAGTTGATGATGCACGGCCGTCTAACATCCGGCCGTTTATGGATAGTATGAAGCTTCATATTTCTGAAAGACCTACCTAACGTGCGTATCCAGCAAAGGAACCTTTTCCTATTGTCGTTCCTCTTTTGCCACTTACAGTAAATCCACTGTAGCGCCTGTCGTTTTTCAACGCGTCTTCGCCTACCACCGCAGTCAGTATAGTCGTTATTCGGCCATCTACACTGATGGTTCGAAACTGCAGATTACGTTGGCTGTGGAGTCGTGATTGAAGATATTATGCACGGTTATAGGCTCGACATGCAGCATTTTTGCCGAAGCTGTCGCCATTTACCGTGCACTTCAATTAATCGACTCCACTATGCCCCGTAAATACTGCATCTATACTGACAGCATGAGTGTACTAGAAGCGCTTGAAAACTAGCACGATCGCTGCCATCCAGTGGTTTGTACAATACTCGACATTACGAGTCGACTGTACAGCAAGGGTTTCGATATCGTGTTTTGCTAGCTACCAAGTCACGTAGGAATCATAGGCAACGAGCAAGCGGACAGCGCGGCAAAGTCGGCGACGACGCATCTGCCGCAGAGGTTCCGCTATCGGATATGAAGCGCGTCATCATGCATCATATTTTTAAGATCTGGCAGGAATCATGGAGTCGGCAGTTGGATAACAAACTGCACTCTGTGAAACCTGTCATAGGAGCATGGCCTGTGATGCCAATGCGAAGAACTGATGTCAAATTGACTCGTCTTCGCATTGGCCATACTCGCTTCACACACAGGCATTTGTTATTTGGAGAACGCGCTCCTGAATGTCCTTCATGCCATGTCTCTTACACTGTTCATCACATTTTAATCGATTGTCCAGTTTTTAACCATCATCGCATCACCTTTTTTCATACATCTATTTTAACCTTATCTGACTTGGTGGGGGAATCTCCCCACCAAAATCTATTTGCTTTTATAAAGAAAATTGGTTTTTTATATTTAATTTGACTTTTTAAAATGTTTTAACTTTAACTTTATTTTTTTTTTTTTATATATGTGCGTGCAGGCATGCACATATATAATAATTATTTTTATGTAATTATATTTTTCATGTGTATTTTTACATGGTTTTATTCTTTTAACAAACGTGTGGCGCAGTATAGCCAAATTTGGCTCTTGCGCCATTAAACCCTACACTCACTCACTCACTCACTCGAGACAGACATATCTGAGAAAAGCAGAATGATTCTAGCGGTTGGCTGCTCTCCTTATATATGCTCGAGGAGCGTGACGTCAGATCGCATCCCATTGGCCAAAGCCTTTTCATGCGAGGGCTGTACGTGTTTTTCCAAAGCCTGCTTCCAAGGTTGAAGACCCACCATGCGCCAAGGGACGTTGTCGTCTCGATGCATTTCCCAATTGTCCAACCACGTCAACCATTTCAAGTACACGTCTGCGACTCGAGTGCAGTCTGTAAAATTCAAAATATACGCATCCATAGTTTGAGGTTGATAGGCATCCCAAACTCGGTGAGAGGGTGGACGACCCACTTGAAAGAATCACAACTGGACCCCTTTTTCCCAGGTCAGATCCAAAAGACTCGTAAACACAATCACCGTTTTTCCGAACGACCGAGGAAGACTCGATCCGGTCACTGACCTAGATTTCCAAACACAATAGTGGTGCGATGTCGACACTGGTACAATAAACTTGTTACCGAAACCATTTTTTTACATTCTTTTGTCTCCAAGCTTGGTATTTTTTGGACAAAAAAAAATGATTCTGGTTTCAGGCAAAAAGGAAATTTTATATACAAAAAAATATTTACAAAAAATATTTACATGCAAGCCAAACAATTGCGTATAGACAGATCCAACAGTTTAATCACTTTCAACCCAATAGTCTTACTCACTTTCTTTTTCAAACGGGGCATAGTCAAGTGCATGTGTGTCTCTTGTTGCTAATTACAAAAATTAAATTTAGATAATAATTTAAAATATCACTTGCCTGTACAAATTCAATCTGATATAAGAACGAATTCATTTACCTTTAAAATGTACGTTATATTACCAATAATATATATTATTAAAAAAAACGTAAATTTTCTTTATTTATAAGTGACTTATTTTTTCTTACATAAGGAAAAAACTCGAAACATATGTAATTCATTTTCAAAGTATTATTAATCACAGTAAAAATGGATTATTAAAAGCTCGTATAACATTTTTTTTTATTTGTAATTAAGTCCTCATTTACTAAGCTCAAATATATATTTCTTCTACAAAATTAAATCCATTAAAAATATTTTGATCTACATGAAAGGAAAAAATGAACAGATTGTTATTTTTACAGTGAAAATTTCATGCGTAAAGGAATTTAACTATTATACTCAAGACACGGAAGAAAAAACAGCCTAAAAAACAATCTCCAAAATGGGGACAAAACTTTTATGTTTCAATGAACCACCAGGGCATAGAAAAATGCTATAACGCCAAACCAGGCAACCCAGAATAAATCCTTTAAGGCACATCTACCAATGACAAGCAACCTCTTTTTCCTGTGACCGTGCCGAAGAGAAATGTCCGAGGTGAGAGCAACTCAAAAAGTGTTCTTTATTTAACGTTATGTATTATTCCATATTGTTTACCGTTACTGCCGAACGTAGTGTAGTGTTATAATGTATCTTACATGTTTTATCTAGTTACAAGCGACATTAAAATCTTTTTCCTCTTTTATGATTTGTGGAACTCAGTTTTAACCAAAAGCAGAAGTTTTGAACGCGCATTATAGAAATATGTCTTTCTCCAACCTTGCTTTTGCCTGTAAAAGTATTTCAAAGAAACATTTGCCTATTCGTACAAAGGAAAAACCATATGTCTGTGAGATATGTAAGAAGGCTTTTACACATTTTAATACCTTGAAGATTCATTGGCGCATTCATACAAATGAAAAACCATATGTTTGTGAAATATGTAACAAGGCATTTTCAGCGAGTTCTAATTTAAAAATTCATTTGCGTATTCATACAAAAGAAAAATCATATGTCTGTGAATTTTGTAAAATGACTTTTGCACAGTTTACTACCTTAAAGAATCATTTACTTATTCATACAAATGAAAAACCATATGTCTGTGAACTATGTAAAAAGGCTTTTGCACATTTTAATACCTTAAAGAATCATTTGCGTATCCATACAAATGAAAAACCATATGTTTGTGAAATATGTAACAAGTCATTTTCAAAAGGTTGTAATTTAAAAACTCATTTGCGTATTCATACAAAAGAAAAATCATATGTCTGTGAATTTTGTACGAAGGCTTTTGCTCGTTCTGATAATTTAAAGAATCATTTGCGTATTCATACAAAGGAAAAACCATATGTCTGTGAACTATGTAAAAGGCTTTTGCACATTTTAATACCTTAAAGAATCATTTGCGTATCCATACAAATGAAAAACCATATGTTTGTGGAATATGTAACAAGGCATTTGGACATTTTAATACCTTGAAGATTCATTCGCGTATCCATACAAATGAAAAACCATATGTTTGTTAAATATGTAACAAGGCATTTTCAGCGAGTTATAATTTAAAAATTCATTTGCGTATTCATACAAAAGAAAAATCATATGTCTGAATTTTGTAAAATGACTTTTGCACAGTTTACTACCTTAAAGAATCATTTACTTATTCATACAAATGAAAAACCATATGTCTGTGAACTATGTAAAAAGGCTTTTGCACTTTTTAATACCTTAAAAATCATTTGCGTATCCATACAAATTAAAAACCATATGTTTGTGAAATATGTAACAAGGCATTTGGACATTTTAATACCTTGAAGATTCATTTGCGTATTCATACAAATGAAAAACCATAGGTTTGTGAAATATGTAACAAGTCATTTTCAGAGAGTTCTAATTTAAAAACTCATTTGCGTATTCATACAAAAGAAAAATCATATGTCTGTGAATTTTGTATGAAGGCTTTTGCTCGTTTTGATAATCTAAAGAATCATTTGCGTATTCATACAAAGGAAAAACCATATGTCTGTGAACTATGTAAGAAGGCTTTTGCACATTCTACTACCTTAAAGGGTCATTTGCGTATCCATACTAATGAAAAACCATTTATTTGTGAAATATGTAACAAGGCATTTTCAGGGAGTTCTAATTTAAAAACTCATTTGCGTATTCATACGAAAGAAAAACCATATATGTGTAAAGTTTGTAAGAAGGCTTTTGCTCATTATAAAACTTTACAGAATCATTTGCGTATTCATACAAACCAAAACCCATATGTCTGTGAAATGTGTTATGCCATCTCCCAGAGTTCTAACTTTTGATCACTTATTTCAATATCCATACAAAGGAAAGTTATCTATCTGTAAAGTATGTATTCTTCTCCCAGAGGACACACATGAATGCACATTCATACAACACACAAGGACTATGCTTGTTAAATTTAGTAGATGTGTGGTCTCAAAATAGATGTTTAGAGATTCCTTGGCATATTCATACAAGGAAAAAATGAAATATTCATACAATGAAAATATTTAAGACAGCTTTTTCTGAGAATCATTTACTATGTCATTTTCATATTCATTCCTATTAAAAGCTGTGTGCAAAAAGCCTATTTCTACTAAAAATATTTTAATAATTCCTTTGTGCATTCATACCAAGGAAGAGCCTTGTGTTTGTGAAATTTATGATAAAACATTTTGTCATAATACTTAAAGAAAAACATTCGTGTATTCATACCAAGTGAAAAATTTGTTTTGACATTTTGCATCATTTTGTCCATATTTGGAAATTATGTTTAACGCGAAGCATAAAAATATGTCTTAAAAAAATAATTTGCATGAATTTAAAACATCAGTTAAGGAAAATAGGTCTCTGAATATATCCTTGACTTTTTTAGAGTATTTAAAACAAATACAAATGATTATAACTTTTTTCAGTGATTTTCTATGCTGTATTTTATTTATATGAATTTTATGACTTTCAATTTTTTTTTTTTCCTCTTTATATAAAAATAATTTTTATAAGTTTCTTTGATGTGTTTTAAAAATAGGTTTTATAATAAACATAATATACATATTTTTTGACTGAAACTTTTCTGGTCTATTAAACATCAAATAGAACAAAAATGCATAAAAAATTTGAAATATCTATTTAATTTTCTTTTGAATTCTTAAGTTTTTAAATTTATATCATAAGGTGTGTGTGCAGATATTGTTAGAGATGTGCTGTAATTTTTTTTTAAAATTTATGATTTCTATGTATGAAAAAATAACTAAATGTTGATACTTCTGCTAGTTTAATGAATTATGAAACACTGTTTTCAACACGAAAATATGTTTGTTTAGTCGATGGAAAACATGACATTTATTAAGAATGATATATATATATTTAATTAAAAAATATATAATTAATGTAGTATATTTCTGCTTATTGATCTTATAGCATGTCTCTGCTCCCATTAATTCTACATTTACTATGGAGTAACTTCATGGACGGACTGACGCCAGTAAGTAATCACGTGATTCCCCAACGTCAATAAATACATGTGTGAATTCATACCGTTGTTTTTCCATTTCTTTATTTTTTCCCTGTAATATTGTAAAATTACTAAGTAAAATAAGTTTTATAAATATATATACTTCTTTTTGATATATGTATGGTTACATATCAGATTCTTGTGTTCTAATTTTAGATAATTAAATGCTGAAGTACCTCTGTTAACTACTCTGAAGATGTGTAAAATAAGTAAAATTTAAGTTAACTAAACATATGTTCTCAATATAACTTGATGTAAAATAAACAAATATTTACTTTTAAATATTTACGTTCTTGTAGAAGTAAGTCTACATCTATCCAAAATCCTTTTTGAAGAAGTTTCATTTGTCTTACGGTGTTGAAAACATTATTCAAAGAGTGGTCAAACACATAAACACTGGGAAGATGATATATAATCCTCATGCTTCATCATGCTATCAAAGCACTTAGATTTGTTATAATGATATTAAAAAAATGATTTTTTCTTTCTAATTATCCTTATTTTAGAAAGTAAAATGTAAATCTTTAAGAACAAAATAATCGTACGCAATGGAGTAACTTCATGGACAGACTGACGCCAGTCAGTAATCACATGATTCCAACGTCAATAAACAGCATGTGCGATTTCATAGCATTGGTTTTCCAATACGTTTGTTGACGTCGTTCTTGTGTCTTAATTTTATCTAATTAAAAACATGAAATCATTGTATTTTTGCATTATTCTAGTATATATATTTGTTAGGAAATAATCTGAACAACTCTTTTATATAATTTTTTTTATTCTAATTTATTTATCTAATTAGGTAATTATCTACTTCCTACTTGTGTTAGCTGGCATATTTATTTATCCTAGTTCGGTTGGATCCTAGCATTTATTTATAGTTCATGGTACACTTAGGTATGACTCTTAGTTATTTTAGTTCTTAATTAATTTAGTAGTTATTTATTATATAGTTTTGCGCAAGAATGGTTGACAGTATAGAATTAAAACTACTTTTTTAAAATTGTATGATTATCGAATAACATTGATATCATTTCTTTAAAAAGAGCTCACACCTATTATTATACAACACAGTGTCAGTTAGGTGTGAATAATATAAAAAATGTCTGTTTGTAATTTTAATTAATAATTCAAAGTCAGGAGAAAATATTTATTCTGAATTTTTTCAATTTGATGATAATTTGTGGGAGGGAATGTTTACAAAAATTAAATGTTTCTTTTATTTTAACCTTCCACACACAAATTATCGATTTCTAAATTATTTATAATTATTCTTTGCTGTTAAAATTTAATGTCATTTCTTTCTTTAAATTAAAATACAATATTCTTAAGGGGAATGAAACCATTACAAAAGGGGTAACAATTTTTAGAAATGATTACATTTAATTTGATATGTTATTGTCTTATTTTTTGAAGTACATATCAAACTTGCAAAAAAGTTTATTTCTTGAAGCCTGTGTACATAGAACACATTAGTTAATATGGAAGTTTTAGATAAATGAAGAGAATTATCTTTTGGTAAAAGTGTTTTTTTTTTTTTTTTTTTTTTTTTTTTTTTTTTTTGAAATCTCAGTGGCTACTTAAGAAGTATTTGTTTATCCATGATTTAACTATTTTCCTTTTTGCACAAATCCTTAAAATAATTTAATTCCTGAAAACTCAGTATTATGCATGTAAAGGTAATTAAGGATGTGAGTATATGATTCATATATATGTGATGAAAATTGAATTTTTTTTACAACTTCATGAATTGCAAATTTTATAATAGTATGGCTTACCAATGGGGACATTAAACACTCTATGTGAAGCATTATAAGTGTCAGACATTTGAAATTATCCCGTTATTTTGGTTTGATTTATCAATACTATAGGAAGTTCTTAATTTTTTTTCCCTTGGTACTTATATGCTACTAGCTGATAAACCTGTTCTTCACACAGGTGTGAATTTATATATATAAATAATGTGTTATGCATGAAATTTCTCTTCCCCCCACCCAGTACTTCATTATTTAGAAATGGTAAATAACAATTTTCTAAAAAATATATTATATTCACTCGATTTTACCTACCTACACTTAAAATTCAAATGAATATTTTATTTCACTGTGGAACAGTTATTTGTTGAAAATGAATTTTTTGTTTATAGAATGTGTGTGTGTGTGTATTGCGTATAAATACTTCATATATATTTTGTACAATATTATGAAGCATTTAAAGATATTTGAGAATGTTTCTAATAAAATAACATTCTTATCGTGTTGACTGTCTGATTTACTTAGTAATTATCCTTTAAAAATGTTTGGAAATTTTTTTAGAAATGATTGTATAAAGTAATAAAAGAAAATACTATTTCACTATTAAGTTAAAAAAATGAATCATATTAATATATAATTTTTAAGAAATATTCATTGTAATATGAACTTCACCTTTATATCTCGGCTACTAAATATTATGCATGGATATGCGACACTTGGATCACAAATTCAGATTAGTAATGCGAGTATGAACTCTATATTAGAAATTTACTTTATAAATTCAATAATTTTTTTAATTGCCTTTGTATAAAGTGCTTATAACATATTGAACAACTTGTTTTAAATAATTGTATAATATTAAGGAATATTTCATCAGAAAAAATGCTATAATTTTCACAAGTTCAATTTAATTTCTTATTGAATTGCATACTTCATTAAACTATTGTTTATCTCATACTAGATAGAGTTAATATGAAAGTTTTTGATTAACAATAAATATTTATCCTTTGATGAAAATGAATCTTATTTTTATAACACAATGAATTGCAAATAAGATAGAAACAATTTAATACAATATGGAAATAAATAGTTGCATAAAATTTTCATTCTCAATTTCTACTAGTTATGTCTCTTGACCAGATATTTATGTTTAGTGTTAAACACTTGAGTTCCATTTCATGCAAACTTAAACTTACTTGGAGAAATGTATCGGCATTTTATTTTGTTATCACTAATATGTATCTGAAGTGTCCTTTTATATATAATTATACTTTTAAAAAAAGAAATTGATCATTATAATACCCAAGAGCCCAAAATTTGTCTTCGAAACATATGTCACACAAAAATATCAGTGATTTTGACCAATTAACCTCTTAACAATAATTTTGAAAAAAGATTCTCTGTAATTCTCTTTGATAAATATCATAAAATTAATCAAAATACTCTTCCTAGGTCAATATTTGCAACAAATTTATTCAGGACATATATCATGAGATTTATTTTTGCAAAAGTATAAAATCTAATCTCTATAATAAATCTACAAATTGTGTAAATACCAATAAATGCATATTTGTTATACATATGTAGTAAAAAAAATTGTATATATATGTGCGAGACAGGTTTTTATACCACACAGTCAAATTCTGAAAAACATATGTGTTGAAACCATGCAAATATATTACAATTTTTATTTTTTTCTAAAAGAATTATGAATTCAAAAATGACTTTTTTTTATTTTGGTCATGTAAGAGTGAGCAGGACTTTTATATTAAATATATGGACACAAATTTATATTCTACTATATACACATTCTAATTTAAAAATTTTAATGCCTTAATTTATTACCATATTTGGAATTCAATTCTTGATAAATCATATATTTTACCTTAAGTAGTGCAGCGAATAAAGATTTTAAAATGTAGCACAAATTTTTTTATGTGTAATTTTACAAATGGTAAATGATAATTTTGATTTCTAATGTTTGAAAGTGGTTCTTATTTCATCAACTAGTATTAACATTAACAGAGTTGTAATAAAGTAAGATATTTTTCCATTTCTTTATTTTTTCTTTTTCCCTGTAATATTGTAAAATTACTAAGTAAAATAAGTTTTATAAATATATATACTTCTTTTGATATATGTATGGTTACATATCAGATTCTTGTGTTCTAATTTTAGATAATTAAATGCTGAAGTACCTCTGTTAACTACTCTGAAGATGTGTAACACATGAGTAAAATTTAAGTAAACTAAACATAGTATGATCTCAATATAACTTGATGTAAAATAAACAAGTATATATTTGCTTTTAAATATTGTAAGTCTACATCTATCCAAAATCCTTTTTGAAGAAATGATTTTTTTTTTTCTAATTATCTTTTCTATAACTAATTGAGCAACCATTTCAGCAAAATAAGACATTTTAGAAAGTAAAATGTTAATCTTTAAGAACAAAATAATCGTACGCCATATTCACCGGGTGACGGAATCACGTGATCGTGACGTCACATGAATTTAGTCCATAGTAAACAAACGACGCCATATTCACGGAATCACGTGATCGTGACGTCACTTGAATTTAGTCTGTTCAATACAGTGAAATCACTGTAATAGTGGAGAACTTGGCTAACGCCTTATGCTCCGATAAAATTTTGATTAGATTTTAATCCAAGTTGTAACGCACAGTTCGTGATTGCATTGTCCATCAGTAATTTGAAATATCGCGTTGTGCTTCAACTGAGATTGATGAAAGTAGAGTATAGAGTAACTGGAATTTTAGAATCCATTGGATGATGTCAAAAATTTTTCAACTTTTTGAACATGCTCTATTGTTTTACATTTCGCTATTGAGGAATAAGACCATTCTCCGTGTGGTTGGAGATAAAATTTTTCAAAATTTCACGCTGCGATTTGTATTTGATACAGTTTAATATAAAATGTTCACTAGTTTCTGGTACTTTACAATCTGTACACAAAGGAGAAATATTTGTTTAAAAAGGAAATATATATCATTTAATAGTAATTTTTTAGCTCGCAACTTATTGATTAAAACTTCTGTATTTCTATTTTTTGCTGCCTGTCTGTTCCATTTTTCAAGATGAGAAATATAAAGATAATTTTTGTCTTTTGCTCTTTTTCCATATCTCTTCACTTTTATTTTTGTGTTGTTTTTTTTAATGTGTATGTAGATCTTCCCAAGTTATCCAAGAAATAATATTCCACGGCTCTGGAGAGGCTTTAGCTAATTTATCAACTTCTTCATTAATTTCTATTCCCTTGTGAGCTGGTACTCAAATAAATGTAATTGATTGAGCTATTTGGAGGCACTGATGTAAAGTTGAACTTAAATTTAATATTATCGTATTGGATTTTTTATTAATATCTTGGATGTTTTTTAGGACTGATAAGCTGTCCGTCAAGATGATATAATTTTCTGTTTCAGAAACCCAATCTTTTAACGCAGTCCATATGGCTATAGCTTCAGCTGTGAATATTGAAATCATTTCTTTTAGTATGAAATTTTGTCGAATTTTTTTCTTAGGGATCAAAATTCCTATTGATGTTTGATTAGTATTTTTTGAACCATCGGTTGCTATTATGATATTGTTATTAAATTTTGGCTGAATGTAATCATTAAACACATTTTGTACTATGTCATCTGGAAGATCCTTGTTTTGAAATGGTAGTTCATGAGTATAGATTATTTTGCGATTTTCGTAGATTGGAGGAGGAGGGATCCATTGAAGAATATCTACTTTAGAGATACATAATTCTTGGAGCAGGTGATCGTCTTTTGAAAAATACTGATCTCTTTTTCTCTATATTTATAAAAAATTCTATTTATATTCCAAAATAACCTTGCGTTCGGTGACCAGTCTTTTAATGCTATTTGCTTGGTTATAAATTTTTGGCAAAGGAAATTATGGCGAGTATTAATACTTCCATTCATAGACTCCGCTCTTAATAAATCCAACGGAGTATTTCTTGGGAGACCTAGGGCTAAACGTAAGGCAGCATTGTAAATCAGTTCTAGTTTCTGTCTGTTGCTATTGCTAGAAAAGGAAAAAAGTTGACTTCCATAGTCAAAGATAGAACGGATTGTGGCATTAATAATTAAAAGATGATCAGATCTTGTTCCTATTTTTGGAGAAGATAAGGATTTAATGACGTTTAAATATTTGAATCCTTTTGACGTAGGTAATTAATATGATTTTTTCCAGGTGATATTGGGGTCGAAGATGATACCCAGGATTTTTTTTTTTTTTTTTTCAGACTCTTCACTTCGGGAATAGGTGTGTCACATATTTTAAGTAATGGAGGTATTGTGCTTCTTTTTCTGGAAAAGTTGATTAGACTGCTTTTTTCTGGAGAGATGGCCAATTTCCATTTTTTACACCAGACTGAAATTTTATTTAAAGATTCTTGCATTTCGCCTTTTGTTTTATTCAATTTGTACCACTATTATATAAAAATATGTCATCAGCATAAACCAGAAGATGGCTGTCGTGTTGAATTTCAAAAATATCTGACATATAAATCATAAAAAGGAAAGGACTTAAGATACAACCCTGGGGTACACCATAATTGTTTGTAACGATTTTTGAAAAAATGTTCCTCCATTTGATTTGAATTGTTCTCTGATATAAGAAGTTTTGAATCCATCGTAGTAATCTACCAGAGTATCCAACTTTGTTTAATTTAGAAATAAGGCCATTTGGCCACACTGAGTCATATGCTGCTTTAATATCCAACGCTACCAAAATAAAATATTCTTTGCGTTCTCTAGCCAGTATGTCATGTTGTAATTGAAGTAATGTATTAATGCTGCTTCTGTGAGGGTAAAAACCATAATGAAAAATGAAAAACCACATGAAAAATTTTGTTTTGAAAACTGAAATCTAGCATTCTATGTAGAATCATTCTTTTTGATAATTTGGCAATTACTGAAGTAAGAGAAATAGGATGGTATGACGAAACTTCCTTGGGATTTTTGTGAGGTTTTATGAAAGGTAGGATAATTACGTGAGTCCAGTCTTTTGGAATTTGACTTGAAGACCAACTGTCATTAAATGATTTCAGAAGGAGATTTATTGCTATGATGGGGAGATGGTTTATTGATTGGAGAGAAATTTTATCATGCCCTGGACTGCTGTTCTTTTGATGAGATATTGCTATTCCTAATTCTTTTAAAGAAAAAGATTTATTAATATCCTGGCTATTGTCCGGAATAGAAATATTTCGAATATTATGGTTGTTTTGTTTTGTGTAATATTGTAAAAAACAGTTTGCTTGGGATTGTTCGTTTGTTAATATGGTTCCGTTATTTTCAATAATATTAAATGAAGAATAGTTAGGATTTGTTCTATTTTTGATTATTCGGATTATTTTAAAAGGAACTTTAGAAGATATTTTTTTCGCAGGTCTTGTGCCAAAAATTTTCTTTACAGGCTTTGATTTTTCGCTTAAGTTTTGCGCTTACTTCTTTATATTTTATCCAGTCTTCTTTAAAGTTTTTCCTCGCTTTATTAAGGAGTTTTTTTTTTTTTTTTTTGCTCTTAAATGCCCGCATGCTGCTGTCCACCATGAAGCTCTTGAACTGATCTGTTTTTTTTTTTTTTGTTCTTGAGATAAGATTTGAGCTTTTTTAATTTCTTTTTATAATATCTATATTTATGTTTTCATTTAAATTTAAATTTTGTTGAATAATATTGATAAATTTGTTCCTATTTGTTTTTTTTTTTTTTTTTTTTTTTTTTTTTTTGTTTAAAATTATTAGTTGCAGAGCTGTTTGTTTTTTTGTAATTAATAATTATAGGGAAGTGGTCACTTCCAAAATTATCGGTATTTTTGGACCAGGATAAATCATAATTTAAATCTATAGTTGCTAAAGAAAGATCTATAGATGTAGAAGTTCCCTATGAATGGATATAAGTTGGACTTTTATCGTTTAATAATATTAAGTCACACACACATTTTCAATGATCCAGTCAAAAATCTTTTTTCCAGAAGCACTGGAATTTTTTGACCCCATATTTCATGAGATGCGTTGAAATCTCCCAATATCAAACTGTGATTATCAATATATGATGCTATTTTAGATAAATTGATGTCTTTAAAGTTACCCGGTGGGAAGTATATATTAAAAATTGTGATAGGAACTAAATCTATCTGAACTCTGACTATTAAAATTTCTAAGTCTTTACTAATTTCTGAGAATATTTTTATTGCGCTGATATTTTTATTTAAAACTATCATTAGTCCTCCTCCTCTTTTGATTTCCCTATCAATTCTGAATATATTCTTATTGGGAATTGTGAAAATATCATTTGGATGTAACCAAGTTTCTTGAATTATTAAAATACTTGCTTTTTGAAAAATTGGCTCGAAAAGAATATCTGACCTCTTGTTTTTAATTCCACGTGCATTCCATTGGATTATGTTCATGATTTAAAACGGAAAAAAAAGTGCGATACTACAAACTGGTTTAAATATTCGAAAAGAGAAAGATTAATATTGAGTTTTTAGCGAGAATATAAGAAATTTTGATTATTTATTTAAGTTCCTTTATTTTTTTCTACTGTACTTTCTAATGTATTTCCTCTGTGTTCTGATATTTTCTTGAGTCTTTTTGCTTTTTCATTCTGTTTTCTATTTATTAGATAATCATCATCTTTTTGAATTGTTATATTGGATGCTACTTTTTTTAGGGTGGATTCCATCGTATTCATTAGGGTAGAAAATCTTAAATTTATTTGTGCTACCGCGGTATTTAGTTCTGCCGTGAAGCGTTGTACTATTTGTTCTAATTTCTTTTCGAAAATGTTATTGTTTTCTTCAAATTTCAACTCTAATTTCGCAAACTTTTTTTCAAGATTTTCTATCTTCTCTGTTTGATCATTATAAGTTTTGGCCGAATATGATGTTTTTTTATCCCTTTGGAATTTCTCAATTGCTTCATTTCTCGAGATTTGTTGTTGTACTTTAATTTTTAAGATTTCAATTTCTTCTTGATATTTTTTGCAATCTTTATCATTAGCTTCATGCCCCTCTCCACAAGAGCTACATTTTTTTTTATTTCTTTGCAATCGTTTTCTGAGTGATTTAGTGAGCAAATTCGGCATTTTATTGAGCTTCTACAAAATTTTTGGATGTGTCCAAATTTCCAACAGTTTGTGCATTGCCTAGGTTTTTCATAGTAGAGAGTAGTTTTAAACATTTCAAATCCTATTGGAAGTCTTTCGGGGAATACTGCATCCAATTTGGGTAACTTTAACTGTTTTGATAGGTTTAAATCCAGAATCTGTTTTTTTGGTAAAGCGTTGGATATCAAAAATTGCATAATTGTAATTTTCTAATTCCGATTTTATGTCGTCTATTGAATATTCTGTGTCTATTTCTTGTAATATATAACTACTGGTTAGGCCAGTAAAGGACAATCTTGCACTTATTTTTGCACCATTAATTTCTTTAATTTTTAAAGCTTCTTTTTGGCGGTCTCGCAATTATTTGTTTCAATTATAATCTCGCCGTTTCTTGTTTTGCTTATACTCAAAATACTTTTTTTTTATTGTGAACGCCTTCATTATACTTTCTTTTAGTTTAAGTGGATTGCCATTCTGAAATTTGTTTTCTGATTTTAAGAAAATTGTAATATTTGGACTCGAGTTTAAATTTTGTCTTTCCGCAAACTTGGTCAATAATTCTATATCTGTTAAATTACACCTATATTTATTGAATGAAAAGTTAGTATTCTCTACCTCCATATTATTATCTGGGTGAGGGTAGTCACCCATTTTGTCTTCCCTACTCCAACACTTCAATTTGTATAAATACACTGACTTGTGTAAATACTTAAATTAAAAACTCTAATCCGAAGATAGAATAAAAGTTAAATGAACTAATTTTCAATGCAAAATAAAAATTCAAAACGATCTCACCCGCTCGAACCCACTTGAAAAGTCAAAACTATCCAATATTTTTAGCACACTCCAAAGTCAACGAGAACCAAAACTGAATTTAGTTCATTAACTCTCTCTGACATAGTTAATGGATTACAGTTAATATCTTTAGGCGGGATTTGTAGCAACAAAGGCTATTATCCCCTCTCTCTGACATTTTTGTTTATCTTTTGAATAATGATGTTACCATATTGTTAGATAATCGTTAAATAATAATAAAATAAAATTAACAGTTTTTAGTTAAAAATCATGTAAGGAAAGTAACATATTTGCCTTTGTAGAAGCTGTAGGAATTATAATTATCCTAAGTAATTTATATATGTGTTAAGAAATTTATTAATATCGCTTCAGTTAGTTTTCATGTGATTTTTCATAGATTTCTCTTGTATATAGTAAGCTATATTCTAAACAAAGACTCACCTATGAAATGGTAATGCTATAAGGATTTTTATTAGTATTACCACAATTAGCTGTTTATCAGAAAAGGTTAATGGTTTTTGTTGAGCTGTGATGGCCACTGACTTTGACAGTACAAACCATTCAATATTTAATAATTACAAGAAGTTTAATTAATGAGTACAAAATGTTTTAAATTTTGAAGAATGCGAAAGTATTGTGAAATAAATTTCATTAAATTTATATTTGTGTGTATATATATATATATATGCACCAAAGATACATATTTGAAATTTAAAACATGCAAGATACAAAACCTATCAACAAAACTTGACCAATTTTTTGACTTAACTTCTTATACTGGTAGAATATATGTAGCATTTGATGTTTTACATGTTTTGAGTGTAAGTTTTTTAGGCTATATATATACAAAATGAAAATGAATAATTTGTATTTACACTTCATGAAAAATATTTTTTTATAAAAAGTACATTCAATCTTTCAGAAATTCTATTTTAAAGCTTTTTTAAAAAAAGTAAGAAAACTTTGTCGTTTTAAAATTTTTTAGTATTATTCACTCAGTAAATTTGTTAAATTTAGGTGCAATCTTCATTAACGTCAAAATGAAAAATTCATTTTTTAAATCTAACGTTGTGTACACTTTGGCTTCCGGTAGTTTATCTAATACATCCTCTATCAACGGCAATGGAAAGTGATCCTTGACTAATTTCCGGTTCAGTTTTCTGTAATCCATACACAATCGGGTGGTACCATCTTTCTTCTTAACTAATATTGGACTCGCATATTCGGATGAGCTTGGTCTTACAATCCCTTGTTCTAACCATTCGTCAATTTGCTTGTTGACATCTTGATTCTCAGAAAATGCTAAGCGGCGTGCAGATTGGTCAACTGGTATGCCGTCTTTCAAGACAATCCTCATGGACACATTTGTCGTTTCGGTCTTCTTTGGCTCATAGTTGGAGATTAATTCAAACAGCTCTCTTCGTATTCGTGGATTGGTAACTTGTTGAACTACAATTTCGTCTTCTACTTCTGCTTCGTAAACTTACATTTGCAGGGAACAATATTTATCCTCATGTTTTCGGAACTGAACATTTTCTTTATAGAAGCAGACAGAGGCTTACTCTAATATATCTGAACATATTACTGCCTGAAATTCCAAACTCGGCGTTCCGACATGCCACGTCGGAGAATATTTTTCTCCATCTAGTTCAATCTTTCGTTGGAACGACCCTTTCGTTTTGACTTGGTACTTCCCCAGTCCGAACAATACTGCAATGTCTTGCGAGAGGTCCGGGGTTAAATTCCCTTTTGAGCCCCCAATTTGTGGGACGGTGTCTAGGGGTAATGATGAAATTTTGGACGAAAGAAAGCATAAACCAAAAGTTTAAAGAACAATTAATTTATTAAGATAAGGAACAGGCTATATTTACAGCTTTGAATTATTTACAAGGAGATAAATAAAAGATAGTTCGAACAGACAGCAGGATTCACCTGTGAGATGGGGGTGCCAAACATCGCTAGGCCTGAAGAAGCGTTGTTTACGAAGGCAAAGCTGCTAAGAAGACGTCGACCTTACTTCGTTCGTTTCCAGTGTGCGAGTGAAAAAATGATCTCGTGCTGAGGGCCTATATGCGTCTGACGTCATCGCTCCAAATTCTTTCACTGGGCATTGAAATGCCTCTCGATTCAATTTGGTTTGCTTGGGGCTGCCATCTCTTGCATCTCTCTTTCTCGAAATATATTGAAAATTTAAAACATTCTAATTATTTGAAACAAATCAAATACTATTTCCTACATATATATTCATAAGAATTGCTCTAAATGAAAATATGATTTAATTTCAACTGTGTCTGTGTGCAAAAGTTAAAATGATTTTATACCAATAATCACATAATTTTCAGGTGGCTGTTTAGAAAATACTTGCTAAACCTGATTCAAATGTTGTAAGAATTTAAAAAATTTTACTAAAAATCGCAAATAATCAATAATATATCGACATACTAAAATATTTTACTCTTCTATTTTTTGTTTACAATATAGTTGCAGTTCAACATTTGTTTTTCAGTTTCATTAATGTTTTTCAAAATTTAATCTTAATTTTTATTTATAAACATACCATAGTTCTAATGAACTTGTATACAACAAATATAAATAATGAAAAATATTTATATCTTAAAATTCAAATAAATATTGAAAAAACATTGAAATTATTCAGTAGTGAAGTTATAAACAATAAACGCACAATATTTATAATAGATTATTAGATTCACACATACTGAAACATTAGCATTATTCTGAACTAAGCATATTCTGAAAAAAAAATAATTAATTGCACTTTTTTATTGTAATTATTTTGAATGTAGCCAATAATTTATAAACAGCCAAATATAGCAACACCGAAACAGAGGAGTTTGAATTCCAACAACGCAAATAATAGGAATAGGTGCCTCCAAAGAAATCGAGCATTACACGTCGGGCCTTATTTGTTCCTTTTATCTATTAGATTACTACAGGAATCGTTTTAATGGGAGAACTGCACAGAACGAGTAAAGCTACATTCACACCGAGGCAGTCAGAATGGAGTGTTGAGCATCTATAGCCAATTAGAGACTTCCTCTCGTGCTGTCCATGTAGCTCTTATTTCAACTTAAAAATGAGTTAACTTCAGGAGTTTGAGCGTGTGTTGGTTAGTCACAAGTCGCACAATCAGCCACTCACGGTTGAATATGCTTTTGTATCAGATTTGGAATTTTTCGCCTTTTGTACAGTATTTTTGGAAAAATTGTTTAGTTTATAATTTTACAACTTCTTGTAAAAATGAGTAATCATGATGAGAGGCTCATAAAGTCAGTCGAAAAAATAGTTGAGCACCGTGGCCCTTTCAAAAAATGATTAAAAATGGAAAACAACCTCATTTGAAACGAAACATAAAAACCATCTCATTTGAAACGAAACATAAAAACCACCTCATTTGAAACGAAAACCATCTCAACGTTGTATTTTTGTTGTACGTTATTTCGTTCCCACCCATTCTTTCCAAACGTTCTTTTTGAAAGAATATTGTACATTCCCCCCCCCCCTACTTTTTGCCTTAAAGTTGCATTTGGAGTCTAGATCTAAAATAGGAACCCAAGTTGCCCGAGGGGTTTGTAGGTATGCCTGTCGAAAATCTTTTAGTTTTCCCCCCAAAATATTTTTTTTGAGAAATTTGAGGGCGAGAGAAATTTTTCATTCCACCTCAGAGAGATGATTGAAACAGGGGTTATCAATAAATGAAATTTAGGCATCTTGGCGGGGTTATGAACAAAGGAAATTTAGGCATCTTGGCATGTCAAATGAAATTTTGGCAGTTCAATCTTGGCATGTCCAATGAAATTAAGGCATTTCGATATGGTGTGTCTTGAGAAAACAGGGGACGACAACAAGCCAACTCATTCCAATTTTGGTGTGTGTCTTGAAACGCAAGGAACGACAACAAACCAACTCAACGAGACAACATAACGCCCTCAAATCTTGGTGAAAAAAACAGGAGATTGAGACTGCAATTATTAACAGGTAGTCTAATGTTTGTGTATTATTTGAGTTTTAAAAAAAGATGCATTCCAATCCTGGTGTATTAATTGACTCGAAAAAAGGGGGACCGAGTCGACATGCGACTTGATCCCCCAATTTTGGAACTTGAAGATTTTGGCTAAAAACATTTACCGATAAGACTGCCAGAATCTGAGAATAATAAACATCACTTCAATTCCTGACAGTCTTAACGAAAAACATTTAGCATGCGCCATGAAAAAATGACTGCATTCTGATTTCTGGCCTTTTATACTCTAGTGGTGGTCCGGTGAAACGATTCCTAATTGTGGACGTACATTGAAAGTAGTATTTTGATGCATCTTTCAATACAGCGCAAGTTTTAAAAGAGATGTATTCCAACGTTGACATATTGTGTATCTTGAAAAAGGGGGACCGAGTCGACTCTTGTGTTAACTCGATCCCCCTTTTTTCGGTATATATAAATGTCTTTTTTTTCACTCACTCACTCTACTAGATCGGCAATTTGTTTTTTGCATTCGGCCTGCAACTTGTTAAAGCAGTGCTTCTCAAACTTTCAATACTGACACCCCCTTTTCAATCACAATTTTTATCGCCCCCCTATTCATTAATAATGTACTGAATGAAATAATAATGCATTTTGACGCTAAAGCAACAATCTTTATTATAAACCGTACAAATTCATGACATAAGTATTAAATTTTGTATATGTTACTTTTAAGCAAAAAAAATTAAGTTATAGGATAATTATTATGTTATTTTTTCTTTATCTAATTTTTAAATTGGAACATATTGCAAAATGCGGTGGTTGCTTAGAAGACAAAATATAGATATCATAGAAATATAGAAAAAGAACTCAGAGGGTCAATTTCTAATCATAAGCATTCCTTTGAAAAACTTGGCTCTGTAAGACAAGCCCATGGAAGTCGCTATTACTTATTAAACTTGTTCTTAATTTAGTATTAATTAATTAGTTATAAAATACTCTGCACAGCACTGATACATTAAAAGTCTACCAGCTGAAGTACCCGCTCTTTGCACGAGTTCATTTATAAGAAAATAAAACATTATTGATATAATAGCTGAATTGTAAGGAGAGTAAAGCCAAGTGCGCGACAATGTTCACAAAAATGTAAAATGATTTTTTTTAAATGATTGCTCAAATTATAATTAGTTTTCAACGAACTGTAATTTTAAGCTTCACAGAATTAGCTTTTAGAATTGATGCTGAATAATGAACAATAAAAAAAATTCGGAGGAAGAATAATTGTATTATTTTTAATATTTAAAGCGAAAATAATTTAACATGTTTAAACCCTGGAGCAGGCCCGAACTCGATATTAATGGTCGAGCGGGGTTATTGTGTGAGTCACCCCTATCCATTTTTTATAATTATTTTAATAGTACACAATAAAAATCGTAATTCCAGTGAATAATTTAATTAAGAGAAAATATACTCACCAACTTTCAAGGACACTAAAAATATTTCGGAAAAAAAGTTATCACACCGGAAACTCAGTCAAAGCAAGTACCTTAAGATTGTAAAAAACGCGTTTGTCACTCCCAAAAAAGAGGGAGATATGTGGCAAATATATTTTAGTTCACGTTAAGACTGTCAAACAGGAGGTTAGTGTCAGGGCAATTTTTTTGGTAACAATTAAACAGTGTTGTTCTTTGTGTGAAATTACTTCCACTCAGGTATCTTGGGACAGCACATTTATTAATATTCACATACGAAAAACGATCACGAGTACGGCACACAGCAAGTCTGACCCAAAAGCACACAGCGACCGGTCAGCTAGTGAACCCCGTAGAAGGAATGCGTAGGAGCAAAGCGGGAAAAGGCGTGTGGGCGGGTCACACAGTTATCCTTCCGCCAGAAAAAATAGTTCACTCGTTTCACCCCAACATACCTCTCCTGCGAGTGATACATTTTTCAAACAATACAAATATTATAGATACATACACAATACACATAAAATGTAACAATAAAAACAGTGACATAAAATCAAGAGAGTAATGAAATTTTTTCGCATTGAATATTCCATTTTTTCTATATTCATGGCTTTCGTATGGAAATCTGCAATTTAAAATTCTGTTTGGATATATTCTAATTTAATTATAGTATCTTCAATTAAATCCTTTATAAAATGAAAACGTAAGTTCATAAGCCTTGATTTATTTGAAGAACGGGTACCTTAATCCACTGAATTGCTGCTTGGCTATCTGAATTTAAAGTTACAGCATTATTTATAAATTATTCACATTTTAATTTAGTTAACAAATTTACAGTCCAAATTATATCTTTGCAAATTTCAGATATAGAAAATAACTCTGCTTCACTTGTAGATAAACTAACACTCTTTTGTTTATGACATTTCCATAAAATTAATGGATTACCAATTAAAACTACACCTCTAGAAAATGCATTTCCCCAACTAGCATCTGATCTAGCATTTAAAATACCAAATTATTTTTCATAAAACAATTTTTGAGCCCATCAAGTATCTTAACACTCGTTTAGCCAAATTGTAATGTCTCTTCACTGGATTATGATTAAATTGGGATAAATAAGACGTTACAAAAGAAATATCAGGGCGAGTTCTATTAGCTAAATATAAAAGTTCACCAATTAATTCCTGATACAAAGTAATATCAATCCTAATATACACTGCTCGACAGTAAAAATGCAACACCAAGAAGTAGTGGTTCGAAAGGGATGAAATTTGGGGGAAAGACAGAGACAGCAAGGAACAATAATTGATGTTTATTTCGAACCGATATTCAGGTTACACAATGCGCACGGCATCGACTCAGTAGGATGCAGAACCACCGCGATGCACGAAGAAACACGTCTAGGTACAGAGTCAATAAGAGTGCGGATGCTGTCCTGAGGGATGGATCTCCATTCCCTTTCAACCCATTGCCAAAGTTGGTCGTTCGTACGAGGCAGGGGCAGAGTTTGCAAACGGCGTCCAATGACATCCCACACGTGTTCGATTGGTGAGAGATCAGGAGAGTACGCTGGCCACGGAAGCATCTGTACACCTCGTAGAGCATGTTGGAAGATGCGAGCAGTGTGTGATCGGGCATTATCCTGCTGAAAAAGAGCATTAGGCAGCCCCTGAAAGTAAGGGATTGCCACCAGGCGCAGCACATTCTGCACGTAGCGTTGGGCATTTAAAGTGCCCTGGATAAGCACTAGAGGTGATGTGCTATCATACGCAATAGCGCCCCAAACCATGATACCGTATTGTCGAGCGGTAGGGCACTCCGCAGTTACTGCCGGATTAGACCTTTCTCCACGGCGACGCCACACTCGTATGCGCTGACCATCATTGAAAAAACAGAAGCTTGACTCATCTGAGAACACGACGTTCCGCCATTCCGTCATCCAAGTCGCTCTAGCCCGGCACCATTCCAAGCGCGCACATCTACGCTGTGGAGTCAATGCTAGTGTTCTGAGCGAATGCCGTGAGTGCAGGCCACTTTCAACCAATCGACGGGAATTGGTTCTGGTCGATATTGGAACATCCAATAACAGGGTGTCTTACACATGCTGAAGAATGGCTTGCGGGGCTGCCACCGCTTGGCGGCGAAAGCGCAGATCCTCGCGTGCTGACGACTCTCTGGCTGCGCCTGGACCCCTTGAACGTGCCACATTTCCCTGCGCCAACCATCTTCGCCACAGGCGATGCACCGTGGACACATCTCGGTTGGTATCAGCTGCGATTTGACGAAACGACCAACCTTCCCTTCTCAGCCCGATCACCATACCCCTCGTAAAGTCGTCTGTCTGCTGGAAATGCCTCCGTTGACGGCAGCCTGGCATTCTGTGCTATACACGTTTCCTGTGACACAAGACAGAAATTTTACAATTACTTTCCGCTGAGAAGGAACGAAGTTGGCCATTCACCAACTTCTTTTCTCTTTTATCGTTCGCCATGTGCGCAGTAGAGCTACGCATTTAACATCATTAGCATAACTCAGTGACGTCAGTCTACCCTGAAATTTGCATAAATTTCTGACCACTCCTTCTTGGTGTTGCATTTTCACTGTCGAACAGTGTATATTATAAACGTGAAAGTTTGTGAGGATGTTTGGGAGTCTTTCACGCATAAACAACTGAATGGATTTTAAAGAAACTTTACAATAGTATAGCTTATACATCAGAATAGCACATAGGCTATAATTTATAGATATTGTGTGAAGTGTCCAAAATATAACAATAATTGTCAAGTAAGTAGGAAAAAATTCTACCATCCGCAAAAAAGCCCGCGACAGCAAATATCTGTCTTTTATGTATAAAGCTAACCTTTGCATTTTGTTTTGTCTATGCCGGGCGCCAGGAACTGCAAAAGTTTGAACAGGCAGAGTGTGAGGCTGATTACAATTTTAACATAAAAAAATACAACAAAAAGTAATATTAACGTATTACACTTCCAGATATAAATTATTTATACTATTTTAATCGAAATAATAACATTGTTTATTTGCTTATGATTTTAGAAAAGTTCGAGTATGTTACATTCGCCAATTTTTAAATCTTAATATTTACGGATTGCGCAATATTAATTAAAGTAAAAATTCGCTGAAATTCTAAATACAAAACCACAGACAATTATTCTATAAAAATCCTTGCAAAAACGAATACGTCTCGAATCAGTTGACCTGAAAAATAATGCATTTTGAACCAAGATTGATTTACGCCGTTTTTAAGAAAAAGCTTTTCACTGTTTTTTAAATCGTGCTATTTTCAGTTATGGTAATTTAAGGTCGCTTACACAGAATTCGAAGATTCGGTGTACTTTTCGATTTACACAACGAGAGAAAAAACGTTATTTGATAGTTTGAATGACGTTAGTGAAATTATTTTGTAAGTTAAATATTAACAGAAGGAAAGAGGTCCTCACACTCAATAAATGTCTTTTAAATTCAACGTAAGATCGATTCTCCCATTTGAATGCAAAGTTGTAATAATAGTTTCCATTAAGCACAAGGCGCTAATTTAAAATTTAAATACTATTTATAGTGGATAAAAAAAATATTAAAACAAATTAGCAGTTCAAAAGATAATATCGTAATACAAAACAATCTTAGTTGAAAAAGGCCAAGTGTAAGACACCCATTTCACTAAACTTGAAGAACGGTGGATAATTAGGAATATTATAAACCTATGACATAACTACAGTAAAATTGATACTGGATGTATATCGAAGGTTTTACAAGTCTGTCAATGCATAATTCTAAACCTTTCAAGAAAGTGTAATGATAAGTATTATAATAATTGGTAAAAAGGGTAGTTTTAATATTTTTAAAAAAATAGAAAACAAAGTAACATTTTTATTCAACTGAGAATTACTGAAATAAATTTTAATTCTTTATAGTATTCTATTTTTTAAGTATGTTGCATCAGTTAAAATATACTCAAATTTTAAATATTTAATAACTACTTATCAAAGTTAGTTTTTATAACTTCTTCATTTATAAAAATAATTGCATGAAACTTTTTTTCCGTTTATCGAACATTTCACAATTTTAATTCAACATTTAATACAGTTGTGAAATTTTGTAATTATAAAAATTTCTACTTTTCTGAACATACAACTATTTTTAAAAAGGTACATTTTCGTTTTCGGGTCCTAAAAAGTTGCAAAGTGAGTGAGTGAATATTAAGGTTCCACTGTTCACTTACTTGAGAGATATCATAGGGAGAGGGGAAGGGGAATTTCCATGACAATGTGTTATGCATTTAAAAATGTTCAAGCAACGCCGGAGGGAAATAAACCTGTCTGACAGAAAAGAAGCAAAAAAATTTCGAAACAGCGAATTTTAAGTTATACACTCGGAAAAAGGTCGAGCAACGCCGGGCTAAGCAGAGATAGGGTGGGTGGGGTGAAAGTTATTTTGAAAAAGAGTATTATAGAAGTGCTGATTTTATGAAGGAAAAGGAAAATTTTTATAATAGTAAAGAAAGCCCGAGCAATGCCGGGCCATGCAGCTAGTAAATTCATTTGTAGAGGGAAAATTTTTGTCTTCTCCCTTCACAATTGGAGTTTTGACACTTTTACAATTCTCTAAATTATGTTTAACTAATAATGAATTAATGTAGTCACACTGGGATAAATAAATACCATTTTCCCATTTTTCAATTTCCATGCCTAAAAACTTATTAGTTTTGTTTTCAACCACTTCAAATACATTTTTAATCTTACTAACAATATCTTCATACATTTTATCATTGTTACAAAAAATAGCTAAATTATCTACATACATACATAATATAAGAACACTTTGATTATCAGATTTAATAAAAACACAATTATCAGAAGCTAATTGTTTTAAACCAAAATTTTCTAATTCACCCTTTATTTTCATATACCAGTTTCTACCAGACTGTGGCAAACCATAAATACTCTTTTTCAATTTACAAACTTTGTCATCTCCAATTAATTTTTCATAACCAGGAGGGGGTAACACATACACCGTCTCCTCTAAATCATCATATAAGTATGCAGTTTTTAAATCAAAGAAGTTAACATTTAACTTTAATTTAGCTGCAAGTGCAATTAACAATCGAAAAGATTAAATATTTACAACTGGTGAATACGACTCTGAATAATCTGTTTTTTATTTGATTAAAACCAGCTGCTACAAACCTTGGTTTGTATTTCATATTTTTCCCAGCATCATCTTGTTTTAAACTATATACCCATTTAGTTTTTATTAATTTTGATTTCGCAGGTTTTTGTACGATTTCCCAAACTTTATGTTTATTTAACGAATGTAATTCATTCTCCATTGCCAATTTCCAATTTTGCCAATTAGCACTATTTTCTGCCTCAAAATAAGAGTTTGGTACATTATTCGTTAAATGAACAGACATCTGCTTAAATTTTAGTCTTTCCGATCTTCTAACAGGGATTTGATTTTGTACATCATTCAATTCAAGTACCGAGAGTTGGATTCTGCCTGTCTGAGGCGACGACGTGGTCTGAAGGGGAAGCTAGTTATCATTCTCAATTTCTACAGAAGCATTATTAATATCAAAATTAGACAATACTCCAGTCTCTGTATTTTGGTTAATTTCGTTTCTTTCGGGAGAGACTTCAAAAAACGAGTCAATATCCCATGTTTCATTTTCAATCTCACCTAAATACTTACTACCCTTTAAAGATTCATTGAATTTAACTGATCTCTCCTCAATTACTTTTTGATTTTTAATATAATAAATTCGATATCTTCTCCTTTCTCTAGCATATATAATTCCACGTCTTCCTCTAGAACTTCAAATTTATTTCTCAACACTTTCAGAACGTGAAAATAGAGGCCACACAGCCAAATTTTTTGAGATAATTTAATTTCGGTTTCATACCTGTCCAAATTTCTAATGGGATTTTTTCTTTCCCTTTTCGTGGTGTAACATTATATACTTGAGTACTGCAATTAATAGCTTCAGCCCAAAATTTTAAAGGAAGTTTCCTTTCATATAATAAAGATCTAGCTCTTTCTAGAAGAACACGGTTGGCTCTCTTTCTGCCTTGCCATTTAATTCACTATTGTATGAAATAATTTTTTCATGAAATATTCCTGAATTAGCCAGGTAAGTATCTAGTTGTTCAATTAAAAATTCTAACCCGTTATTAGTTCTTATCTTTTTAATCCCTTTATCAGTTAAATTTTCATATTTGGCTTTAAATTGAGAAAATATATCAAACACACTTCATGGTTATTTTTTAAGAAACAAGTAAAGTACATGCCAGAAAAATCATCTACAATTACCATAAGATATTTTGCACCACCATACGATTCGATATTAATTGGACCACACAAGTCGGCATGGAGCAACTCAAGAATTTGTGAGCTTTGACTTATATCAATACTATGATGAGTTTTTCTGGTTACTTTACTTATATCACAAGTTTCACATGTGAAATTATTTACATTATCAATATCAATATAATCCTTCATTTTAAGCATATATCTACAATTTAAATGACATAACCTGTTATGCCAAATTTCATAATTATTAGTAGATTGGTCAGAAATATAACACTCAAATTTATACATAGGTTCTAATTTAATTTCTAATCTACCATTATTTTTAAAAGCTTTAGTTATTAACTTATCATTTTTATCATATATCAATACACAATTATTTTCTGATTTTATCTTACAACCTTTATCCATTAATCATGTCACAGACAGTAAATTACATCTTAATTGAGGAACATAACTGACATCAGTAATAGTTAGATTAATAGAAGTACAATGTTTCGTACTCACAGTTTTAGCTGAAACGTTTCCAGTTCCTTGGCTCATTATTGTAGAATTTTTATCGGTTAAATAAATGTCCATCACTTCTGGACTAATATTTTGAACCACACAGATTCTGTAGCCATATGATAGGATGCACCACACTATCCAGGATCCAGGTATTGTCACAAAGTTTTTCTTCTCGATGGGAAGCTGTAAATACATGATGGTTTCCAGACGAATTGTTTCTTTGGGTTATATTCATTTGGCTTGTACTATTTGGAGAGCTCTTTTCTCTATAGAAACAATCCTTTGCTAGAGGATTTGATTTTCTGCAAATATAACAAAGTCTCGTTTGCTTTTCATTTTTTTCTCCTAGAATAAAATGCTTCAGCATCAATCCCATCCATGCGAGTTTTAATTGGCAAGTTGAAAGTTGCTTCTTCTTCCTTAAAATTTGAAGTGCGTCCATACTTTTTTTCTCTTTCAGTTTTTAAAATGTCGCGCACTTTGGAGAATTTTCCATTTAATCCTCTAACGGTATGGTAGACCAATTCCCTCGGCGACACGTCCAATCCAAGGGAGTGACACTTAGTCGAAATCCCCCGCGCTCTTGCAGTATAATCTCCTACAGTTTCGCCATTTTTCATGCGGATGTTCTTGAATTCATTGCCAGCTTCAATTTTTCAGTCTTCGCTTTGACCGATGAAAGTCGCTCTAATTTTATCCCGCAGCACTTTCGCGTTGTCTTCCGCCGCGAACTGCAACGCTTGTTCATCTGCGAGCGATAACTTAATGTATATTTGCTAGTATAACTTAATGTATGTTATCGCATCTGAATTTTTTGAAAGCCACTCACTTTCATCCTTACGGGTAAGGTCTTCCGGTTTTTCGTTTAATATTAGAGAGTCTAATCTGTTTAAGCTAAGGGCAGCTTTCAACTTAAGCTCCCAAATAAAATAGTTCGTTCCGTTTAAATCGGGAATTGTTATTTTATCCATTGTAGGTAGAAAGGTTTAAACGTTCACAAAGTCAACTAACACATCTCACAGATCAACCACGCTCTGCTACTACTTGTTGTTCTTTTTGTGAAATTATTTCTACTCAGGTATCTTGGGACAGCACATTTATTAATATACGCATACGAAAAACGGTCACGAGTACGGCCAACACCTCCTAGATACAAGGCCTGGCTACTGAAATGAGAGAGGCTCGTGACGTCACATATAGTAGGTATAGAAATCCCGCCTGATTCGAAGTTCACTTTATTCGCCTACGCCATTTTGATCGTTGCTCCTGTACAGTTCGCTGCTTTCTACATTTTTATTGCAGATTTTCAATATATTTGTGATGATTTTGGATAAGATCATACAAAAAAATCAGTTGAACCGAATTGCAATAGCAATTATAAAGATACTGGGACACGACAAGTCTTTGGATTCCCAAAGGAGGACTTTCTTCGAAATAAATGGGTAAAAGCCATTTCAAGAAAAGATTTTGCTCCATCAAAGTATTTGAAGGTAAGTTTTTTAATTTTATTCTATTTATGGAAATTGTAATAATATCTTTATTTTAAAAGTCTACAAATAACTTCAATAGGTTGTTCGATAATACCTTTGAAAATGTACTCATTTCTTTTTCTTCATGTGAGTTTCTTAAACATTGGGAATTCATTTTTATTTATCAATAATGATAAAGGTGTTTTGTTTATGAAATAAATATTTTGTAGCCCTAATAAAATTTATGTTTTTAAAAATGAGCTCAAACAAGCATTGTTAATGAGACAAAAACTGTCTAGTGTTTTTGCTATTGCTGCTTTATTTTTGTGTCATTTACCAAATACCTTTTCGTAGAGTCAACAAAAGTACCTTAAGTATTAATAGTTTGTTAGCAAAGAAAGCCCATTATGATATACAGCTCGTAGTTAATGTAAATATGGACATAAGCAACCATTTATTGTACATTTTGTATATTAATATGATGCGAGATACAAAATGCAAAACACATTCACAAAAACAACAAAAAACTAGCTGATTTTTTAACTATTAGGATGACTTTAAAAGTAAGAAAAAATAAATCTGTAAAAGTAAGCTGAAAACAGGTAAACATGACTCAGCGTTAACATCACAATTTGTTAACTTAATTTTAAAAAAATCAAATTATATCAGAGAAATTTTTGTTAATTCTAACAAATATTTTTTGTTGATGCAAAACAATCTATATATATATATTTAATTTTATAGGTTTGTGAATTACTCTTTTTGGCTGATGCAATACGAAGATACACCAAAGCTTACAATGAAAAGACTGGAGAGAAGATATGTGTGCCCTTGTGCAAATATATTGAAGGGTTTCAAACTATAAATTGTTGCTGTGCCAACTATTTTTACAGATTTCCCCACATATCTTTATAACTCTGGAAATCCTGCTCGTGAATGCCCTGTGCAGACTGAAAAGATTAGAAAATGAACACTTACAAGGCTCAATCCAAGCAAGGAATTATTTCCAAGGAAGAATTCGAATCATTTACATCATTTCCAGAATTAGTAGAGTGTTTAAATGCAGAGGAGCTTCAGGACATATGGACTGTAATTTTTAAAAAGGATCTAGTAATAATTATGATGCTAGACACAATATCTCCTGTTATTAAAAAGCATCAGTGATTATAAATAAAGACACATTTAACAAATCACATTGGTCAAACAAAAATAGATCAACTTGGTAAGTACAAATTTCCTGTAAAAGTTAATAATACTATTGTTGTAAATGAAATATTACACGAACTGGCTCTCATAATATAAATGAAAAGCTCCCATGTTTTTCCTACAGCATTTAGCTTTATTGTTAATCATTTAGAAAGTATGTTTTCAGATTTAGATGATGATAAAAAAACCACTCCATTTCTTAATTGACCAACTCAAGTTTTTAACTAGTAACAAGTTTTCTTTTATATATTCCTCTGAAATGTTTTTTTTTGTGTGTGTGTGTTTATTACAATCCATATCACCTCATGCCTATAAATTTTTAAGAAATTCAGGATATCTCAATATTCCCCATCCCAGAACTTTGCGCAAAATTTGTACATCTTTAAAAACTAACCCTCAAACAGGACAATCAAATGAAAACTTTCTAGCATACATGGAAAAAAAATCTAAATCTATCCTAAAATCTGTTGAAAAAACTGTCATACTGATGCTTGGCGAAAACCATTTAAAGCCATATTTAGATTTTAAAAGGGTAATATTCTAGGGATGGGGCATATAACAGTGAACAAGCTGCTACTTCAGCATATGTGTTCATGATTCAGTCTTCTTTCTCCTCTTAAAGAAGTAGTTCATATAATGCCAGTGAAAAAAATCGATGGAGAAAAATTGTTTGCTATTGTTAAAAAAAACTGTCCTATAGCTTGATGGTGTAGGATTCAAAGTTATAGGTGTAGTTTCCGACAATAATTCTATAAATCGAAAAGCAATGTCAAACTTTTCTGTTCCTCCCAAATTGAACATTGTATAACCACATCCTTCTGATTCTTCCAATCCTTTATTTTCGTAACAATTGGATTTATCAAAAAAATGCAGGTCAATGTTTTTATTTTCTAGATTTTGAAGATCATAATAAGTTTCCATTATTAGAAGCTAATTTCTCTACACTTAAACAACTATATGACATAGAAAGTAATAATTTCGTTAAGTTTGCTTATGGTTTAGCTTTGAATGCTTTATGTCCTACAAATCTTGAAAAACAAAATGTGAAACTTGTGCTTAAGGCAGTGTTTCTCAAACTGTGGGGCGCGCCCCACTGGGGGGGGCGCGATGACCTTACGAGGGGGGCGCGAGCATATCGAAAATAAAAGATTTAAAAAATAATTAGTTTACTGGAATGAATTAAAACAAAATACTTTCAGACATAATAAGAAATGCACTTTTACTCTGATATAATTTATAAGCGATATTAAGCCATCAAAAATAAATACGTCTTCAATACCTAATTAGCTATCTTTGATCCTACAACCAAATAAAAAAACTTTTATTTGATTTGCTGTCATCCCGTGATGAGAGATTTTTTTATTACGCTTTTTTTCAACCTAACATACTACTCTTTCAGAGAAAAACAGATCCCGGACCCAGAATCGAAAAACTTTAGGAACATAAAAAATTCATCACTGTCATTATTTTTGAAATACTGCACATTATAGCTGTAATCTGTTTGACCTTCTAATTTATTGGTACAGTTAGTTATGACCCCTCTCTTATGTGTTCTCTGTTGCGCTTTTTTTCATGCAAAAGAGTTTTATGATATTTGGAAAACCACGGACAGCACACACACACACAAGCACATGAAGGATTACTTGGACAAGACATTTTTATAAATATTCTCAACGTATAAAGCATAACGAAAACGTTTCACACAATTTTTTTAGCAGTTACATACATATTATCATAATGAATATACTTTTTATCCGGAAGTGGTCGCGCGAGACACACAGATTACGAAATCGTTAATTCTGGCAAAACTGTTTATTTGTTACCAAAGAAAAATTGAAAAGTCCTTGAAAGTAGGTAAGTAAATTTTCTCTTAATTAAATTATTCACTGGAATCATGATTTGTATCACGTACAATAAAATAATTATAAAAAAAGGATTGGGGTGACTTAATAACCCCCTCGACTGTATCGAGTGCGTGCCTGCTCCCGGGTTAAAACATGTTGAAGTATTTTGCTTTAAATATTAAAAATAATACAATTATTCTTCATCGATATTTTATATTATTGATCATTATTTAGCATCAGTGGCGCACACAAGGGGGGTCCGGACCCTCCCAAAGCCCTTGATTTTTTCCGATTGATTATAATTCTAAGTTTATAGTACGCAAAATTTAGTTAAGTATTTGTTATTAATTAATTTTATTAATTAATGCTAATTATTTATTCAATAATTAGTTTTTTACTGTGTTTTGTTAACGAAAATCGACAAAATCAAAAGGAACCTGATACAAGATTGGTGAACTTTCGACCCCGGACCCCCCTCGAAAAATTCATGTGTGCGCTAATGTTTAACATAAATTATAAGTGCTAATTCTGTGAGGCTTAAAATTACAATTCGCTTAAAACTAATTATAATTTGAGCAACGATTTAAAAAAAAATCATTTTACGTTTTTGTAAACATTGTCGAGCACTTGGCTTTGTGCTTCCCTTTACAATTCAGCTATTATATCAATAATGTTTTATTTTCTTATAAATGAACTCGTGCAAAGAGCGGGAACTTCAGCCGGTATACTTTTAATGTATCAGTGCTGCACAGAATATTTTTTAACTAATTAATTAATACTAAATTAAGAATAAGTTTAATAAGTATTAATGACGTCCATGAGCTTGTCTTGGAATGCAAAGTTTTTATAAGGAATGCTTATTATTAGAAATTGACCCTCTGAGTTCTTTTTCTATATTTAGCAGATATCTATATTTTGTCTTCTAAGCAGCTACCGCATTTTGCAATGTGTTTAATTTAAAAATTAGAGAAAGGAAAAAAAAATTATATAATAATTATCCTATTATTTTATTTATTTATTTATTTTTCTTAAAAGTAGTATACAAAATTTAATACTTATGTTACTAATTTGTACGGTTTATAATAAAGATCGTTGCTTTAGCGTCAAAGTGCATTATTATTGCATTCAGTATATTATTAATGTATAAAGGGGGGCGCGAAAAATTTTGATCGAAAAGGGGGGCGCCAGTATTGAAAGTTTGAGAAGCACTGGCTTAAGGTATTTAATAATTTTGTTATTCAAGGGCTTCAACTATTAGTTGAGCAACAAACTAATTAGTTATGAAACAACATCAACTTTTATTTCTTTAATTTGTACATGGTGGAAAATAGTTAAAGTTAAAATACCTTTAAAGGGACAACATTTGCTTGACCCTTATCAGCAACCCATTACTTTATCTCCAGACAACCTAACATGTGAATTCCTGCCTAAAATTTTGTCATGGTTAGACTCGTGGAGGGAAAAAAATTGTACTACTGGCACCCTTACTAAAGAAACACATCTTGCTTTTATTCATACCACATACACTTTACTTGAAATGTCAAAATATTGCATTAACGAATTAAAATTTCAATATTTTCTTCCCGGAAAAATTCAAATAGATGCATTAGAAAATCGTTTTGGGATATATAGAACACTTTCAGGTTCTCAATATTTAATATCAATTCGACAGCTTTATGAAGTAGAAGCTAAACTAAGAATGCAAAATTTTTTACCTCTAACTTTGGTTTCAAACACATATGGCCTGCTTAACTTAAAAGACATTCATTTGGAAGATTCGTGTAATGAAAATCCTTTAGAGTCATCAGTATTGCATAATTTTAATATTACACTATCTGAAAAAGATTTTTGTGATGCTCAGCCGTTTCTACCTGTTTTAACATATTTAGCTGGTGTTTGTGCTAGAGCAGCACTTAAAAAATTAAAATGCGACTTTTGTTCCAAATCACTTGTTCTTAATAAATTTTTTGAACTAAATTCTAACTATGATTTAATACATAACTTAGATAGAGGAAGTTTATTGTGCCCTTCTCCAGCTGTTTTTAAAGCAGTGCTCTACAACTATAAAATAATTCAGAAACTTATTTCTAATGATTATGAAAATATGTTCCTTAAACAAAATAATCAACGTCAAATTGCCTCAGAAATATCGATTAGCTTGATAAATTCAAATGAATTTATGCATGTACTATGCATGGTACCAATAAAGTTTTATAACATTTAATTCACATTTGCAACAATGTATAACTGCTTTTGGAAGAAAGAATACCAATAAAGTATAGATTTTTGTCTAAAAATATATTTGAAATTTATTTAATAATTCTTAATGCTGTGATTGTGTTTGATACCAATAAAGCTACTGTTTTTAGATTTGAGTCTTTTTTTTTTTTTTTGCTTTGAAAAAAATACCTACTTTATTAGCTAAATGAATTACATTTTTATATATGGGTGTATTATATTTTCTCTCTACATATACATTTATTTTAGGTATATATCTATGCTTTAATATATGTACAATTTATCTAAAACATATATTTTTAACCTATTTTATGATAACCTGTTATATTGTTATTAAAGGAACTTAATTTTTTGGTAATTTTTAATGCTGCTATTGAAGAGAGTGAAGAATTTTTGCTTATTACTGTGCATGATACCAATAGTTTTAAAACATTTAATCTACATTTTTAACAATGCATAATTGAATAACTATTGTTGGAGGGAAAATATAGAAACACATTTTAAGCAGTGAAAAGTAACTGACAAATAGCTAAATAAACTGTAATCTGTTTCTGTGTACATATTTAATTTCATGTATGTATCTGTAATCATATATGTATGGATTTAATAAAATAATATTTTTGTCAACTTATTTTATGGTAATTTTTCATGCTGCTATGCAGACAGCAAACTTTTGTTTATTAATTTGATACCAATAAAGTTTTAAAACATATTTAACTACTTTAGAGAGAAAAAGTAAAAATTTAAGGAAAGAAAAGTGACAAACAGCAAAATAAACTGTGTAATCTATTTTTAAGTATATATTTATTTTCTTGTATATATCTATAATTATACAGGCGTAGATTTATCTACAAATATATTTGAAATTTATTTAATACTACTCAACGTGCGATACCAATAAAGTTACTGCTTTTAAATTTGTATGTCGTTTTTGTTTTGAAAACTATTTCTAATTTTATTTTCCTCTTTGTAACTATTCTGAAAAAAAAATAAGAAGATAAATTTTAAAATTAAGAAGTATAATCATAGTTATGTAAAAAAAGAAATATACGAATACAAAAGGCTCTTATAATTTGCTACAATGTAATAAATGCGTTTATGTTCAATGCAATGCGTTCGTAGTAATGGATAATCATATACCTGCAATTATATTATTTAAATAGGAAAACTAATATTTACTCATGTTTTAAGTACATGAAATACAATTTAATATGATTAGTTTACTAATTTTTTTTAATCTCCTGTAAAAAAAAGAGTATAATTAGTTTAATAACAAAAAGTATTCAAAAAAAATGCATCAGAGAAGCTCCGTAGGCGATGGACGATTTCTCCCTACTAGTAGTGACGTCACAAATCAGTGGCCAGGCCTTGTATCTAGGAGGTGTTGGTACGGCACACGGCAAGTCTGACCCAAAAGTACACAGCGACCGGTCAGCTAGTAAACCCCGTAGAAGGAATGTGGGGAGTAAAGCGGGAAAACGCACATGGGCGGGTCACACAGTTATCCTTCCGCCAGAAAAAATAGTTCACTCGCTTCAACCCCAACAAACAGTTTTGCCAGAATTACCGATTTCGTGCACTCTGTGCTCGGCGTGACCACTCCCGGATTAAAAGTGTATTTATTACAATATGGATGTTCTAAAAAATTATGTAAAACGTTTTTCATTATGCTTTATATGTGTTTGGGAATACTCATAAAAATAAATCTTCGCCAAGTAGTCCTTCAAAGTGCTCTTTGTGCTTTTCCAAAAATCATGAAAATGTTTTACAAGGATCAAAGCGCAGCAGAAATAGTTTATTCAGAACATCCCTAAATAAAACAAATACATAACAGCAGGGACGTAACTAACCGTACAAGTAAGTTTGAAGGTCAAACTGCAGCAAAAACATTCTGCTGTCTACAGCTGATGGCAATAATATAACAGTGATAAACTTTTTATCTTCCTAAAAATTTTTTTTGATTATGGGTGTGGGTTTTGTTTTTTTTTCTCTGAAAGAGTAGCATTTTTGGTTTGAAAAGAAAACGTAATAAAAAAATCTCTCATCATGGGATTACAGCAAATCAAATAAATTATGTTTTATTTGGTTATAGTATCAAAAAAAAAGAAAAGATAGCTAAAATGAGGTTTTGAAGTAGAAGCTTTTATTTTTTGATGACGTAATATCGCAGATGATATATATAAATTATATCAGTATAAATGTGTATTTTTTTATTATATCAGAAAGTATTTTGTTTTACTTCATTCTAGTAAATAAATTTTTTTAATCTTTTATTTTCAATATGCTTGCGCCCCCTTGTAGTTTTATCGCGCCCCCAGGGGGGGTGCCCCCAGTTTGAGAAACACACTGTTAAAGTGCTGCAGATATCGTGCAAACCGGTACGATTGATTTCACCATGGTGCACTCGAAAATGTCGTCGTGCACCTCATCGTGCAGGTAGTCAGGCAGGGTGCGGTCATTCAAATTCCGGATATTGGACAACGTTTCCAGGTTGATTGTAAACAGTCTCAACTTTTCAAAAGTTTTCCACTGGTGCACTCCTTTGACGATGATAAAGTCTCGGATTCCTTGGGCGAGATGATAAAATTTACCCCTGACGCAGAAAGACAGGTATTTCAGGGGTACTGATCCAGGGAGGTGGCTTTTGAGGCTGATGCGTTCATTGATGTGTTGGTTGGCTTGGCTGTCTTTGGAGGTCGTGATGAGGTTGGAGTTGTCCACCATGATGTAAATCACTTAGGGATCTTTACCATCTTCTGGAATGCTGGCAATGGACAATTCGTGGGTACAAGTTGGCCACCATGGTGAAACACGTTGGTATGGGCGAAAAGGGCTAGGTGAGATATGTTGCATCAACGAGTAATTGAGAATGTCTCTGACTGCTAAGCGCTCGTCTTTTATACTTTGGTGGGTCACGTGAATCGATTCCTGCTGGCCGATACTTTCCAACCTTAAAAGAAATATTTAGCACAAGTGAGACGAGCCAACTCACAGGTTCCACAGGATACATGTGAATTCAATCTTGGTGTATTAGTTTCTAATTACCCTCTAATTTAGCGTAAGTTTTAAAAATATGCACCCCAATCTTGGTATAATATTTGACTCAAAAAAAGGGGGACCGAGTCGACTCTAGTGTCGACTCAGTCCCCTTTTCCGGTCCAATTTTTTTTTTACTGTGTCAAAACTGTAACTTTGTGGCTCCATTCAGCATGCAGCTTGTTAAACTGCTGCAGCTATTTTGCAAATTGGTAGGATTTTACCATGGTGCAGTATGATATGTCCCCTGCCTCGTGCACATCCTCATACAGGGGGTTGGGAAAGGTTCCGTCGCAAATGTCTTTGAATTCGGGCAGTGTCTCCAAGGATATGGCAAACAGTCCCAGCTCTTGGAAAAATTTTTGTTGGCCCGTTCCTTTGACCACCATGAGGACCCTGTTTCTTCGGTCCAACTGGCTAAAGTTGCCCCTCACACAAAAGGGCAGGTATTCCACGGGCACACTCTTGGGTAACGGGTGGTGTACCAGACGAAGACGGGCACTCTCTCGGCAGTTGGATCACAAATCTTTGGGCTTGGAGGTCATCCCGGCATGATTCACCGTGATGCAAATCAATTCGGTATCGCTGCTATCCCTGGAAATCATGGCAATGGACAATTCAATGGGCACTGGCTTTCCATCGTGAATCAGGACGTTAGCATAAACAAAATAGGCTGGTTGACTTGAGAGAGACATGGTGCTTTATCTGAGAGAGAATGATTCTAGCGTTTGGCTGCTTGTCTTATATATGCTCGGGGAGCGTGACGTCAGATGGCATCCCATTGGCCAAAGCCTTCTTATGCGAGCGCTTTACGTGTTTTTCCAAAGCCCGCTTCCATGGTTGGAGACACAAAATACGAAAAGGTACGTTGTCATCTCGATGCATTTCCTAATCATCCAACCATGTCAACAAAATCACGTACACGTCCGCCAGTCGCGTGCATTGCGTGAGATCCAAAAAATATGGATCCGTATTTTTAGGCTGATACGCATCCCAAACTCGGCGAGACGGGGAACGGACCACTCGAAAGAACTTTAAGTCTACTCCTTTATCTCACGTCAGATCCAAATGACTCGTAAACACAATGACTGTTTTTCCAATCGAACGAGGAACGTGCTTCCAAAAGTTTGGCTCAAAATGATGGTATAAGGATACTCTTGCTCGTAATACGTGACTCGATGAGGCCACCGACCCAGATTTCCAAACACGACAGTCATGCGATGTCGACACTGGTCCAACAAGTTTTGTACCGAAACCACTCTTGTGTTGATTTGGACAAAAATGAGACTTGTTTTTAGATCATTATTTATTTACAATATGTACAATCATTGCAAATGCTACATGCAAGACAAAAAACAATTATCGGCAGACAGATCCATTGGTTTAATCACTTTAAATCTAGAAAATTTTTTTTTACACAATTGTCCAGTCTGGGTATTGTCAAGTCCAGGGGCTCTTCCTGTTGCTCCATATCCAACTCCCTTTCAAAATAATCCAGGAACGAGATGAGATCATTGTTTTCATCAAAAAGGGATGGTACCATGTGAAACATTTGGGGTTCTTGGGAACGGGCTGGGGGGTGCTTGTTCCGAGTACTCTCAAAATACGGACATGTGCTGGTCGAACGAAGTATAATCCGTAAGGGTCGGCTTCAAGGTGTCGAGAGGTAGCTCTGGAGTCTGCACAGGTGGCTCTGGGAAATGGACAGGTGTCTCATGTTGAGGCTCTGGAATCTGCATAGGTAGTGGCATAGGCTATGGAAGTTCAGGGGAAGCAAGTCTGGACACAAGTCAAATGACTGGGGTGATGCGCACTTTGGATATGCTTAGTCTCTTGGAGAAAGATATGGACTTTTCCTCCAAAGGCCGCTTGCTCATCTCGGCAGGTACATGAGCCAAGTTAGGTGGATGCAGCTTGTACGGTTTTTGATCAAACATTTTCATTTTCCGGAATTCCCCCAAGTGGAATCTCTTCTGAATAGCTGGGGGATAATGCCCAGACTAAATGTTGTTTTTTGAATCGTCAGCAGAATGTAGTTGGTTCCAGCCGGGATCGGATACGCTGTGTGGGGCTCCAAGGTTTCGATTGTAGAGAGGCTCTAATTTTTAATACGTTATCTCCAATGTATATTTAACAATAAAACACTATTTTTATTAAATATGACTGAAAATAATATTTTTAATCCAAAATATATTTTTGCCTAATATTGATAGCGTTAGTTAGGAAGACAGTTTATTCAGATTAATCTTAAACTAATATTTTCACAAAAGTTTTGAAACACAAAGCATTTATGTACAGATAATAACGATACTAACTTAAGCTAAAAATAGCCAGGTTGTTTCATAAAATTAAATTTTTTTCAGTTTTAAATTGAGGCAGTTTAGGAAATTTTAGCTCTTGTTGTATGACTTTAAAATACTAAAATATAGTACTATAATATGTTTACTATAATGTAGATTGGTACATCAAGGAAATATTCAGTTTTATCAGCAACAATGAATTCAGAATACTTGTATTTGGAAGTCTAATTGCATTATCAGCTAAGGACTGATTTTTAGATACATCATTTTCAGTAGTATTCCACCTATTCGAAATATTGTTTCTCACAGCAACCTGAGAAAGTTTTGGCCATGGCATTTCCTCAACAGGAAAATATTTATAATAAAGCTTTAATTCAATTTAAGAGTGGAAAAATGCTTTAAAATGAAACCGAAACCAAAACCATAACTCAGAAAACTTCAAATATCTTAAAAACTAATTTGCTAACAGATCTGAAATTTGGTGGCAAGCTTCTAAATGATATGAACCACAAGAAAATTCAAACGAAAATTTTTCGGTAAATATGAAATTTTTAGGGTACTGTGTGGTCTTAAATTTAAAAAAAAAAAACCAGATTGTCCTTCCTACATATCGTATTTCATTAGCTAATGTCATTCCTTCCTCTAACTTGTATATATGCGCATTTTTTCTTTCTCTCTATCAGCTTTATCTAACCCAACGAGTTTCGTGCTTTGCATGTATTTGTACAGAGTGTTTTTTTCCAGGTATAGAAGTTTAAGTTGGCATATTACTTTCCAAGATTGCGACCGATTTAACAGCTGTCAAGTGATTTATTCTCAGTTTGGTTTGGCAATTCATCATAAATAGACTCACGCCTGAACAACGCTTTCAAATTGTGCAATTTTATTTCGAAAATAATGGTCGATTTTCATAAGCAAATTTTGTTTAGCGATGAAGCGCACTTCTGGTTGAATGGCTACGTCAACAAACAAATCTGCCACATTTGGAGTGAAGCTAATCCACAAGTGTATGTCGAAACACCGTTACATCCAGAAAAACTGACTGTTTGGTGCGCTTTATGGGCTGGTGGAATCCTTCTTCAAAAAGGATGAAGGCCACAACGTTACAGTCAATGGTGATCGGTATAGAGCCATCATTACTAACTTTTTCATTCCTGAATTGAGCAATCATGATGTCCAGGAGCTGTGATTCCAACAAGACGGCGCAACATGTCACACACTCGTGCCACAATCGATTTATTGAAAGACACGTTTGGTGACCGCCTATTTTCACGTTTTGGACCTGTGAATTGGCCTCCAAGATCTTGTGATTTAACACCACGAGACTATTTTCTGTGGGGCTATGTAAAGTCATTGGTCTATGCGGATAAGCCATAAACGCTTGACCATTTGGAAGACAACATTCGCCGTGTCATTGTCGATATACGGCCACAAATGTTGGAAAAAGACATCGAAAATTGGACGTCCAGATTGGACTACATCTGAGCCAGCCGTGGCAGTTCTATGCCAAAAATCATATTTAAAATGTAATGCCACAAGATTATCTTTCGAATAAAAAAAATTCATGTCAATCGAATAATACATCGTTGTTTTATTGCAATTTAACCCTCTGAGTTTATGACCCGCTAATTGAATTTCACTTCGAAAGCGGTCTACTTTTTCAAAGCTGGTGGTAGCGAAAATGTTTCGGATGAATTTCGTGAACTGCTTCGAAAGCGCACCACAGTTTTATGCCTTCCCCCCTTTAAAACTGCGGGAGGTCTTCAAATGGTTTTGCAGGGGATGATTTTATTGCTTTTCGGTTTCTGTGTTGTTCGAAAGGGGAGGTTTCTCATTCACAGCTGTGGCCTAGGGCGAGGATTCTGAAATGGACATTTTCTCCACTTCACGGCCAACAGAAACTTCTCCCAATTTATTGCAAACAAGCAAATAAAAGGTAAAAAATAAAGTTTTAAAGAAATGACTCATTCAAAGTTGAAAAATATTTTTAATATATGTATAAGCAAAAGAAAATTTATTTTTTTCTCCTGTTATTTTTAAGAGCTTTAAAAATTTTTTAAAAGGAACATTTTTATTTCGGTGTTACAATTTTAACCATACAGAAGCTCTCTGTAATCATTGTTGAATATCAGACGAAGAAAACTCAAGAATATTTTCCTGTTATTTTTTTAATTATGAGGTAAAAAGTAAAAGTGATTATTTTTTTATTTAACAAAATTATAATAAATGTAGTAGCCTTATATATGCTGAATAAATTTGTAAAATAAAACTTGGATTTCTGCAATTTTTTATATTTTTAATTAACAATAACACATAAAAAGTCATTTCAATACTTTTAATTTATGCAAATTTATATCTTTATGTTTATATTTTTCTGTTGAATGATTTTTTTCGCTATAAATCAACATATATATATAACAACTTGCACTGAGAGAAAATCCCCTTCTCTACGTCAGCATTTGCACATATAATACACATTCAATCAGTGGCGCTCACAAGGAAAGGGATTCTTGGGTCCAGACCCCCAAGGCACTGGCTTTTTTTTTTCGATTGATTATATTCCCATATATATTTAATAAGTATTATTATATATATATATATTTCATATATTTGAAAACTTGCTCAATTTCTGATCTAAAAACCAATTAGGTTTTAAGAAATTTTAATTTTCTGAGTTTTGATTTTAAATTCGGTTTCATTTTAAAGCATTTTTGAATTCCTAGATTGAATTAATTAAAAATATTTTTTAACACAATTATTTCGTGTGAAATGTCTATTAACTGCAATTTTAATTTCTAAAATCCTTTCTGTTTGCTTATGTTTTTAAGTTTTTTAGTTTTCTCACATTTACTTAATTAAGATTGATTTAAAGACCAATTTTTTTTTGACACATAGTTTATATAATTTAAAAGCTCTTTACTTTGTTTTCATTATTTTTTTTCCTTTTGAAAAATGCCATGACCAAAATGTACGCAGGCTACTGTGATAAATAATACTTGAAAGGGATGGAATATGACTGAAAATGGTAAATCTAAAATCCAGCTTTCAGGTGATATTACAATTAGACTACAGAATGCAAATGTTGCAAAATGAACTAAATATTTCCCTGACGTACCACAAACTACATTATAATAAATATATTGTAGTACTACATTACAGTATTTTAAAGTCATGCAACAAAAACTTAAACATGCTTACCTGCCACGATGGGGAACTGAGAAAAAAAATATATTATTTACAATCTGGGTGATTTCTGGATTACGTTTGTAGCACTACTATTTTCTGTATAAATATTTTGCATTTAAAACTCTTGAGAATATATAAGGTTCTGATAAAACGGGATAATTGATCAAATCAACAATTGTTATCAATATTACGTCGAAGAAAATTTTGAATTAGAAAATATATTTTTAGTCATATTTATTTCAAGTAGAATTTTCGTGTAGAACATAAGTTGGATAGTAACATATTAAAAAATTAAAACTTTACAGGCATTGGAATTTTTTATGCCCTTACAAATTTTAAATGTGTTTTTCTCAGATGTTTAATTTTGAAGATGAGAGTGTATTCTAATACCTTAGGCGTTTTTCCTGTTCAAGATAGAGTCGTGAAATATCTTGTAAGTATTCCCTAACATATTTTCTAGTAATTTTGCTTCTAAAATCTAAGTATTTCTTTTCCCTTAATTTTTTATACAAATATTTTATCCAAGTTTTTGATGTTTCACGACTAAATCGTAAAAATAAGAAACAACTGTCAAATATCACGAGTGCAGACGGCGCTCGCTGATATTTGAGTGAGAAAATTACAGCAGCATAAAATGCGACCTCGTTTGAATTATATCTAATGTGCATATTTGGAACTGTTTAGCGTACTCGAATTAACTCAAGTGCACACGTCAAGGGTTTATATTGCATTCTAAGCCAACACGGTGGCTACTGACGAGCGACTACGTAATTTTGAACCGCGGTTAAGTGACGAGGACAATACCTGAGCTGATAACTCCCCTTCCAAACTTCCACATCACACCAACGTGAGGACTTTTGACCTCGACGTGTTTAACGTGCATCAGCTTTTCTTCAACGCTAAACTGTTGTGGTACCAGGGCTCGAACACTGGACACGAGTTCATAACCATGACCATCAGGCTACCGTGGCCGCAAAAGAAAATAGCAAGTTTGAAAGAAATATATATATATATATATATATATATATATATATATATATATATATATATATATATAATGGAGAAGTATATTTGAAGAAATAACTTCAAAACTTAACGAAAAACCAAAATATCAAAAGTTATTTTAGGAATAATAGTCAATATAACTTCGTACACCTAAAACCACTTTACGCAGTGTATTTTGAAAGTGAACGTTTCCCCTTTTTGAGAAACTTACTATAATTATGTCAAATTCCTTTCATTTTGCTCTAAGGGGATCCCCGAAACAACGTAATTTATTTGAAACACAAAATTATTTATGGCTGAATCTAATACAATTCCCTACAAAATGAATGAAAACCCTTTTTTATCATATAAATTGTGTTTGAATAGGAGATGGTTAGTTAATAAGAACATTTAAAACGTGTCGGCAATCTATGGACCTGTGGCACGTGGTACAATTCTTAGTGGCACTCAGCACTACTCAACAAATTTGTCAATTCTTGAGTGGATGGAAGTTGATAATAGACCTTATTTGACAAACATCTTCTGAGCTATGGACATTTATGGAACTACAAAATAATATGAAAGATAATTCTAAGGATAAATTTACAGCTATTTTGTAAATAATTGAATGTTATTGCTAGGGGATTTAATTGTTGAAAAAAGAAAATTGCATGTACTCTGCTTTCCACTTATGTGATTCGGCATATCAAAGTAAAAAATCTTTCCTAATATGAAAAATATTACGACTCCGCAAAGAAATTGTTTAACAACTGAATGCTCAGAATCGTGTCACGCATTATACCCTTGGTTTTGCGATATGAAAGAAGAGTGGTGAAAGAGTTAATTCGCATTACAATTTTTATTTAACTGTAATGAAGGGAATAATTTATAATTCACTTTGTCTATTTCTTATTTAAATAAATATGTTGGAAACATACATTTTTAATTTTTTTTTATCTTTGTTGAAGAAATAGTAACATTTTATATTGTTTATTTTTATGTTAATAAATGTATTTTATTGATCCATAATTAATATAAAATATAAAACTGTAAATCTAAATTATTTACCTCTTGTCTTTAAATCTGCAAATATTACCGTAAGAATCGAAGGATTTCAAAAATTCCCTACTATGTGGCACGCTGAATGATACTGACAGATTGGTTTGGCACGTCTTAGCTACACAGTTGCCACCCCTGATTTAAAATGTTGGATAAGATAACCATTATATTTTTAAAATTTTATAAATATACAAAAGGACAGTATTTTGGCAATACATGTTTTAAAAGGAGTAAAGTTTACGAGAGCGAAATATAAAATCGCGTTAAAATTATTGGTACTCTATATCAACCGTACTTCTTATATATATATATATATATATATATATATATATATATATATATATATATATATAAGAAGTACGGTCGATAGAGTGCCGTAGTTACTGCCAACTCGTGACAATGAATTGGAAATTAAGTTCACAATTCATTGTTATTAAAATATATAAAATTTTACATAACTTATTTTTGTATTCGTTATTTTTATATTCCTTACTGAAAGCAACAAATGGGAGTTCATTACCTGCCAAAACTTCAGAGGCCTGGTTGTTTACTCCACAAGCTCCTACCTTATGCTTACTCTGACCTTCTAAGTAAAAATGCCGTCTTCTGCTCGTCAAGATCATGGAATTGCAGATATTGTTTTCCATATATTTTAAATATTAGTTTTCTAACTTCTACATCAGCCTTTTAATAGTCTACACTCCTGCAAAGAAGTCTGAATTCAAAACTATAAAAACTTATTATTCCCAACAATGTCATTTATACCTTTATTTTTTATAATCTATGAATGCGTTAAACTATTAATTTGTTATCGCGACTATATTTAATATTTAATGCCAAAAAAAAATGAATAAGTTTCAAAATGAAACTTAAATTGAATTTTTCAAAAATTATTATCGATATTCTCATAACTTTTACATATTGTCATTTTAGCATATCACACATCTATCTTTTATGCAAAAATCTATTATAAGTTCATCAAATGTTTCAGCATATTTTTACTCATAACATGCAGTTTTCAACCACATTGTGAGGCCGCGGCAGCCTAATGGTCAAAGTAACGGACTCGAAGCTGGCGTGTCATGAGTTCGACCCCAGCACCACTGAAGATCCGCCGTGTAAGGTAGCGATGCTCAAGCTTCTTCCTCGTCACTTGACCATGGTTTAAAATTACGAGGTCCGTCGCCAAGTGAGTGAATATTAACGTCGCACTGTTCAGCTACACGAGGGCTTTTAGTGATGGACCTCGTAATTTTGAAGCATGGTCAAATGACGAGGGCGACACCTGAGCTGGCACCCCCCTCTCCTAACTACCACACCACACCAACGAGAGGACATTTCAGCTCTCGATAGATTTAACGTGCATCGCTGCCCTACACGGCGGGTCTTTTGTGGCACTGGGCTCGAACTCGAGACACGCCAACCATGATTCGATACCTTGACCACCAGCTACCCCGGCCACAGGTCCGTCGCCAAAAGCCCTCAAGTAGTTGAGTAGAGAAGAGAGAGAGTGTGACTTTAATATCCCCTCACTTAATTAAGACGACAGAACACCTTTAAAACTCAATTTTTGGTCAAAATATCGATTTTTCGTTTTTGGTCTTATATTAAAGTTCAATCTTTTATCTTTGTAAATCTGTTTAAATTTTGTTTCTATCTTAAATAGAAGCCGAGTTACAGCTTTTTCAATATTACTTAATCATCAATTTCTCGGACCCGAAATAATTTCTGCTAACCGGAAGTGGCCGAGTTGTTTGTTTACGTTTCTCTTTCATAGTATATGGCATGAAATATTATAATTAATATACAAATAGTTAGTCAGAAATTAAAATAGAACATTTAAGAATAAATATAAATGTATTTGGAAATACATTTTTCCTTTTTATGTGCAAAACCTGGCAGCAAGTTTGTTGTTTTGACTTTATTTACATATGCGTTGGATTTTCATGCTGAAAAAATTGACAGCGTAAAAAAGTTTATTTGATTGTTTTATTCAGTTTTATTTTAACTTAAAAATAGTTAAAAGTATTGCTAAAAAGCGCAAGCGGCAATTTTATGGTAATAAATTCACAAACACTTCGAAAAATAATAGCACTTCAGCAGTTCTTGAATGTACTGTCAGCTGTTGGGAAATGAGATTTTATCAACTGCAGAAGAAATAATTGCTTGGTCCTGTGTTTGGTAACAGAATCGCGTTGACCTTGAACTTATTGTGGAAGCTTTTGCTCAACTTTGCTGCCCAAAATATTTTGCTGAAAAAGCAAAACTATTCGAGGATTCCTGATATGGATTGTGCTTCCATTTTACACTAAAATGTGTGTTGTGACTTATTTTTTTTTGCATTTGCTTCATGAAAAAGTTGTAAGTGCACCTGTTATAAATACCAGGCTAGTATATGATATGCGGCAGATAGGCAAAGGTTTTGCTGGGGCATTTAAATTATGCTCAACATTAAATTTGCCTCGACTAACCAAAACTGTTTGAATATGAGTCGTCATGATAAAAGCCGACCACATATGCCAGTGTAATTTCACAGGCTCTTCATCAAAAATGGAAATTATGGGGGCTTTCCCGAATATTTCTTCGATCTGAAAAAACCGCAGACTGCATTACACTCAATATTATGGGGATGGCGACTCAAAAGCTTTCATGAGTGTGAAAGACACTTATGGATTAAACAGTGTGACCAAGTTTGAGTGCATTGGCCATGAACAAAAGAGAGTTGGTTAGCGTCTGTGAAAACTAAAACTAAAGGACTGTCTGGAAAAGGCAAATTAACTTATAATTTTATTGACAGACTTCAATCTATTACGGAATTGCAATCGCAGCAATGTCGGTAACTTAAATGCCATGCAGCAAAATGTAATTGCTGCGTTATATCACTGTGCATCAAGTAATAAGAAACTGATGCATGGTCAATGCCCAATAGGGAAAGAAAGCTGGTGTTATTTTCAGCGGGGATGGCAAATGGAACAAAATGTTCCACAAAATATGCTGGTTTATAAAATGATATTTTAAATAAAATTAAACCAGTATATTTAGAACTATGCGACAAACAGATATTAAGTAAGTGCTTGCATGAATGCACGCAAAATGCCAACGAGTGTTTTAATGGAATAGTTTGGCAAAAAGTACCAAAGGAAGTTTTTGTTTCGCTCAAAACAATTAAATTTGGGTCGTATAATGCTATTATACACTTCAATGAAGGATTAAATGGGTGTCTAAAAGTTTTTAATAAAATGAATATAGAAAACCCTGGGATGTTTACCTTACGGGGATATAAACATTTAGATAAATGCAGAATCCGGGAATCAATTCATAATGCAGACCCCAAAACAAAGAAACACAGAAAAATTTTAAGGGCACTTAAAAAGAAAAAAATAGTGTTTTAGAAGTTAAAGAAGGAAAGGATTATATAAATCTGGTATATTTTAATAAGAAAGTAAGTGTTTTTCTTGTAATCATATGAGTTTAATGTTATTTTTGTCGTTTTCTCAAAATAAGTTTTTCACATTTTTCTTACCGCAAAACACAATATCTCAAAAAATTATGCTTGAATGAAATAAAAATTTTATATGTATGTTTTTTAAATACTTATACAGGGAATAGACCTTTCTTAAGAGTTTGTGTTGAGTAGAAATTTTTTTTATATAGCAATAAAGTAAAAATTACAATAGCTTTTAAGAAAATTTCAACGTATAGAAGTTCGAAACACAATAACTTCCCACGTAATGATCATATTACCAAAATAAGAGTCTATTCCCTAGATAAGGTTATATGCTATATTATTCAATTTACAAAATGTCAATATATTTATTTTATTTTCAATTATCATGTTTTGCGTAAAATCTTATTTTTGCTTATTTTTTTATTAAATACCCCTTTGACAGTAAAAATGTGCACTAATAAAACTTTTCTTGGGTGTTTTTCTAATTTTAGAGACCCATAAGGTCATAAAATATGCATTTACTGGCAAAATTCAGGTTAATTTAAAAAATTTTCTTCAAAAGTGTATAAACATTTAGATAGATGCAGAATCTGTGAATCGATTCATAACGCAGACCCCAAAACAAAGAAACACAGAAAAATTTTAAGGGCACTTAAAAAGAAAAAAATAGTGTTTTAGAAGTTAAAGAAGGAAAGGATTATATAAATCTGGTATATTTTAATAAGAAAGTAAGTGTTTTTCTTGTAATCATATGAGTTTAATGTTATTTTTGTCGTTTTCTCAAAATGAGTTTTTTCACATTTTTTCTTACCGCAAAACACAATATCTCAAAAAATTATGCTTGAATGAAATAAAAATTTTATATGTATGTTTTTTAAATACTTATACAGGGAATAGACCTTTCTTAAGAGTTTGTGTTGAGTAGAAATTTTTTTATATAGCAATAAAGTAAAAATTACAATAGCTTTTAAGAAAATTTCAACGTATAGAAGTTCGAAACACAATAACTTCCCACGTAATGATCATATTACCAAAATAAGAGTCTATTCCCTAGATAAGGTTATATGCTATATTATTCAATTTACAAAATGTCAATATATTTATTTTATTTTCAATTATCATGTTTTGCGTAAAATCTTATTTTTGCTTATTTTTTTATTAAATACCCCTTTGACAGTAAAAATGTGCACTAATAAAACTTTTCTTGGGTGTTTTTCTAATTTTAGAGACCCATAAGGTCATAAAATATGCATTTACTGGCAAAATTCAGGTTAATTTAAAAATTTTCTTCAAAAGTGTATAAACATTTAGATAGATGCAGAATCTGTGAATCGATTCATAACGCAGACCCCAAAACAAAGAAACACAGAAAAATTTTAAGGGCACTTAAAAAGAAAAAAAATAGTGTTTTAGAAGTTAAAGAAGGAAAGGATTATAAATCTGGTGTATTTTAATAAGAAAGTAAGTGTTTTTCTTGTAATCATATGAGTTTAAATGTTTCACATTTTTTCTTACCGCAAAACACAATATCTCAAAAAATTATGCTTGAATGAAATAAAAATTTTTATATGTATGTTTTTTAAATACTTATACAGGGAATAGACCTTTCTTAAGAGTTTGTGTTGAGTAGAAATTTTTTATATAGCAATAAAGTAAAAATTACAATAGCTTTTAAGAAAATTTCAACGTATAGAAGTTCGAAACACAATAACTTCCACGTAATGATCATATTACCAAAATAAGAGTCTATTCCCTAGATAAGGTTATATGCTATATTATTCAATTTACAAAATGTCAATATATTTATTTTATTTTCAATTATCATGTTTTGCGTAAAATCTTATTTTTGCTTATTTTTTTATAAAATACCCCTTTGACAGTAAAAATGTGCACTAATAAAACTTTTCTTGGGTGTTTTTCTAATTTTAGAGACCCATAAGGTCATAAAATATGCATTTACTGGCAAAATTCAGGTTAATTTAAAAATTTTCTTCAAAAGTGTATAAACATTTAGATAGATGCAGAATCTGTGAATCGATTCATAACGCAGACCCCAAAACAAAGAAACACAGAAAAATTTTAAGGGCACTTAAAAAGAAAAAAAATAGTGTTTTAGAAGTTAAAGAAGGAAAGGATTATAAATCTGGTGTATTTTAATAAGAAAGTAAGTGTTTTTCTTGTAATCATATGAGTTTAATGTTATTTTTGTCGTTTTCTCAAAATGAGTTTTTTCACATTTTTTCTTACCGCAAAACACAATATCTCAAAAAATTATGCTTGAATGAAATAAAAATTTTATATGTATGTTTTTTAAATACTTATACAGGGAATAGACCTTTCTTAAGAGTTTGTGTTGAGTAGAAATTTTTTTATATAGCAATAAAATGAAAATTACAATAGCTTTTAAAGAAAATGTCAACGTATAGAAGCTCGAAACACAATAACTTCCCACGTAATAGTTGTATTACCAAAATAAGAGTCTATTCCCTAGATAAGGTTATATGCTATATTATTCAATTTACAAAATGTCAATATATTTATTTTATTTTCAGTTATCATGTTTTGCGTAAAGTCTTATTTTTTTAATAAAATACCCCTTTGACACTAAAAATGTATACTAACAAAACTTTTTTGGGTATATTTCTAATTTTAGAGACCCATAAGGTCATAAAATATGCATTTACAGGCAAAATTCAGGTAAATTCAAAAAATTTTCTACGAAGGTGTTCTGTTACCTTAAATTATATGAAATCTAAGGAATACTTGAAAAATATTAGAAGTCGTATATATATATATTAAAAAATTAATCTAGTAATAATTTTAAATATCCAAAGAATTATTAGTATTTATGGTAAATATATGTTTTTCAACTGAGTATGTGAGACATGTATAAATATCTTTTTCGAAATTCCAATGCAGAATTTCAGTGGTAGCTAATACAAAATTCCTAGTTTTGCACGGTTAAGATTATAAAAATGTCCAAATTTTAATAACCTTTTCTTCAGTCAACCACTAATGAACATGAATGATTAGGGATTATGCATAAATATATATATTTTTAACTTGAATTTAAAAAGGATCTTTATATTTATTTATATGCGCAAATGTTAACTGTAAATTTGTCCGGATGCTTTTAAATACTCTTTATTTGAAGATTCAAGTTCAAAAATATAAGCTTGTAGTTAAAGTTCTCTTTGAATGAAATAAATTAATGTTCAGACATTCAATTTCAAATATAATTTGTTATCTGAACAATACAAAACAAGGGATTCTATGTAAGATGCCCTGAATACCTGGCATTAAAATTATGAAAAACTAAAAGATTTAAATAGGTTTTTTTTTTATCAATGCATAAAAATTTTTTGCAAATAATGTAATACAGAAGCTTAAAAATTATTCATGTTTAGAAGTGTCCGAAATTTTAAAAAATTTTAAATTTTGAACCTTTTTTCTTATTTTTTTTACACATAACAAAATAATCATTTTTAAAAAAATCCCTGAAAGTATTGATTAAAATAAGAAAAATGAAACAGTAAATTATCCTCAATGTTTTAATATATAATTTGAATTTAAATAATACAGATATTTTTTAAAAACTTAGACAAAACTTCCATTTGAGAATTTTAAGGTAAAGAAAAAAATGAGAGAATTCTCAACTCGTTGACTTGCAATTATTTCCGTACACTTTAGGGTTTAAAGAAATTCTTCCCACAGTTTTTTACGATTGTTGCAGGGGAAGAACCGGTTACCCCGTGAGCCATAAAACTTCCCCTCAATGCCCATTGTGTCTCCCCGACCGTCTCTAATTATCTTTCAAGATACTAAACCTTTAAAGGGGGGAAAAGAATTCGGAAAAACACGGCTTTACCGTTTTTGAACACATTACTTGAGGAGGGAAAAATAAGTTTGGTTCATTTTTGGTGAGTCCCCGGCCTCACGAAAAATTCCGTGTGGTCCGTTTTCGAAGCCTCTCTAGTAGGGAAGAAAAATCCGCGCTGTCCGGTTGGAGGGTTTAAGTTCTATACCTCTAAAAAAACACCCTTTATTTCCTGCGCTTCATATTGACCATTGATTTATATTTTTACCATAATGTTGTTACCATAATGTGTGTTGAACACAAAGACAAAATTATATTTTCAAATATATAAAGAATATTCTAAAAAGATTCGCCTCCCCAAAGAAGCATTTTATGACGTATGCTGTGCTGACATATGCATTTATCACAATGGTCTTTGTAATGGGGAAACTCTTAAGCTCGTTGCAAATGAGAAATCAGGTAACAGTTGCTCAAAGTTGGATCGTTTTTTCAAGGACGATATTCAGTTAAAAGTAATCAGGTGTAAAAAATTGCTTACATATTTTTTGTGGGACACAATGTTTCATTTGACTACAGCTGATCATGCCAGTCTTTTTTTCGGTGTGTGGAGGGGGTAGTCAAGCAGTAAATCATCTGCTGTTATTTGTGAACTAACTTCTAGTCAAAATGATGAAATTAATTAAGAGAGTTTGCATATTTTATCGAATTGCATGAAAAGAACTGATATGAATGAAAAACACCTGCTTTTAGATAAAAATGCAAATCTTGTACAGAATATACATAACCGTACACGTGTGTGTAGGAGGAGCTAGCAGAAAAACAGGGTTTATAAGCGCGTGTAAGTTAAGACATATTTCGTTCCTCACCCCATTAGTTCCCGCCTTTTGAAGCCACACTTCTTGCCCACCGAACCAAGCTCACAGCGCAAAGATCCCTCAGTTCCAGATAGGAGGTTGAGTGATGTGATCATATCACAGTCCTTTCTCCCAAGCCAAAACGGTCAAGACATATTTCGTTTGCCAGCACACCTCGGTGAATTTCTTGGTGTTATTTTGAAACAATCGGTTCAATTCAAATTGTAACAGTAAAGCTGAGTAACCACCAACGTTTAGATGATGGAATGATGGGGCGAATCCAGGGAAGCTAGAACTAGGCCAATGTCAAGTCCAGATTCGTAGAGAATTCAATTTAACGCCCAGCGTCGTGTGTAACTTATGGAAACAGTAGCAGGATACTGGATCCATCGAGAGAAAGTCAGGGCAAGGGTGTTCAAGAGCTACGTATATTCTTCTGAAATACCTTTGCGTATACCGAGTCAGATGACATTAATGTATGCAGTGGCTCAGGTGGATTCCTTACGAGTAGTCGGTACCCCCTATAGTGACAATGTTAAGTTGAGCTTTTTTTAGGTTCCGGTTTCTGAGAAACTGTTAAAAATGAAAGCTTCAAACTTTCTCTGTATATTAATTAGGCTTTTTTATTTATATTCTGGTTAAAATATTTTAAATATATTGTTTATATATACTTTTTTCAAAAAAATTCAATGTAAAAGTATCAACATGAAATTTTTGAAATTTGTCATTTTTTTACAATAATTGCTTTTCCGCAAATTATTTTGAGAATATCCCTAAAAGTGTAGCTTCATTATATATAGTTACATATTGTTTATGTGCAGCAAAAATTTCATGTGCCTTAATTCTGTAGATTCTGTGCAAAAGGTACACGCAGTTTGAAAACCATCATTTTGAGAAAATTGCATTTTTAATGTTAAAAGGCACTTCATCACAAAAATAATGAATTACAACATGTATTTTCTCTATTTAACTAAACATTAGTATCTTCTTAATTTTTTAAACTTAAAGTAGGAAACAAAAAAGTCTTAAAATGTTCAGAAAATACATATATAGTATTTTTCAGTTTTTGTTCAACGAGATTTTTTTTTAGCATTTTACATCAATTTTCTCAAATCTGTATCAATCTACGAAGAATTTTGAGCTTTGATGCATTATAAATATGAAATCTGATCATGAAACACATCATAAATGTAATGCAAAGATACATTAATATGTAAAAGTCATGATTTGGGAATACGTAATTTTACGACATTGCGTAAAGTTTCATTATAGATTTGTATGTTCCCATGCAAACACAATTTTTTAAAGTTTCAAAATTCAAAATTTTCTCTAAAAAAAAAATAAAAAAAAACTGTTCAAAAGATTTCTAAAAAAGTCAAAAATAAATCTATTTTTCAATTCCTACTATTAACTCACACTTTCTATTTATGGTTAAGAATTTTGTGTAAATAGTATAAATAATTTGTATTTGTATGTTTAATGCATTTATGTTATTCTAAGTTATATTTATTTCATGTTAAAATTGTACTATTCACAAGTAATGCCGCCCCTTACGTTATAATGGCGATTCAGTGAGAACTTAGCGAAATCTTGGCGGTAGAGCAAATTTGGCATCATTTTGGTAACCAAGTTACTGGCCAATTTGGCGACTTTGGTGACCATTTTGGCGTCATTGGTGACCATGTTAGCGAGTTTGGAACACTCTGAATTCTTCTAGAAAGTAGTGGATCTCTCCATTAACGTCACGTTCGATGACACGAGTGGTTTTATTTTTGGAAATTTCTTCCACGCCTATAAATAGGAGTGCCAGCCGCAACCAGTCAGTCTTGATTAAACCAGCTAGTAGTAAACATTGTTTTCACTAGCAATTAGCTCGGCTGTGCTTGAGAATAATCTTTTACATACGTGTATTTTTAAACACTGACAATTGTGTTTGAGTGCTTTGGAAGGTGTGAAGACCTACGGAGATTTACTCTGAATATTGCTGCTGAATGCCGTATTTAAACAATTGGATTTTTGATAGTAAATTCGCATCACTCTTAAAGAACTGCTTATTTTCTTTGTGATTGTTTTGAATAAAATCCACGAACCCGAATCTAGATAACAGTTTGGTGTCAGGAGTGGAATTTTATGTCAAAATAACAAGAGTAATGGATGAGCAACTGAAGGCTCTGTTGGAAGGCATTAATGCTTTGAAAATCGGCCAAAAAGAAATTTAGCAAAATATGAAGAATGACCAAGAAGAGATCAAGAAGAGAATGGAGAAAAGCCAGCTAGATATGCAGAAAAGCCAAGAGAGAATGCAAAAATGTCAGAAAGATCTCAAGAATGCTCTAGAAAAAAATCGACAATGTTGAAGAGAAAATCAATAGTGTGGAAGAGAAATTAGCATTGAAAATTGAAGAAAAGATTGCAGTAGTTGAAGAGAAGATCGCGAAGAAAGTATGGGAAAAATGGAAAGAATTAAAGTGCAAGTTGTTACGTCTTACGCGTCTTTCCTTTAACAAGTCCTTTGGGTTCTTTGGGCCAGAATTAATGGCAACTCTTTTCCAACCAAATACAAAAAATGAGATGTGAATAAGAGATGCAAATAAACGGACTTAAAATATCGGATCTTAGAGTAAGCGGGATGGCAATGTAAAGGAATGTTAGACAATAGATGTGCGTTGTGGCAGTTGATGATTATTACAGTTCGTGTTTCAAGATTGAATAAGTTGTGTGTGACGTGGATATATATATATTGATGTTCGACTAGAAGTTAGATGTAAAGCTGCATCCCATTGCAGATAAAGACAACTACTACTACGAAATATAATAAGGTAGGATTGATTACTTAATATTAGAATCGAGGATTAGGCGGTTCGCGCTTATTGAGATTGGTCTGAATTGAATTAGATCTTATTATAAATATATATATTGTGTGTTGCGTATTGAGTCATCATAGATTCTCTCATATTAATTATTATAACTACATTTGTTAAAGGATTAAGTTGAATATCTTAATAAAGTCATATTAAGATAATGTTTGATCCTAGTTCTTTCGCTAATCCTAGCTCACGCTGATACTTCGAGAGATGTACTTCCAAGGAGAGGTACATCACAAAGTTGAAGAAATAATTGAAGGAGTGGCTGAAAATTAAAATTTTATCACAGCGAATGGAAGATCTTGAGAAGAAACTTCTAGCTGGCAGAAAGGAGAGCAAAAGCAAAATTGTGCCTGTGTCTGCCTTCTAAGAACCTGTACCTGTGACTGCCTTTACAGGGTCATTGAAACTGTCACCTTATGAAGGAAGAATGAACTGGGAAGTATACAAGACACAATTTTCCATTATTTCTGAAGCCAATGGATGAATTGAAAGAGTGAAAGCATGTTAGCTAGCAGCATCCCTTAGAGAAGAAGCTGCTGAAATACTGCAGACTCTTCCCGACACAGAGCGACTGAATTTGAGCTCCCTATATAATGCTCTGGATCTTCGATTTGGCCAGAAATTTTTCAAGGGCTACGTACGTCTGCAGATAAAAACAAGGCTCCAGAAAACTGGAAAAAGCTTGCAGGAGTATGCCTGTAAAGTAGAAAGACTCGACAACTTGGCTTTCTCCGATCACCCAGCAACTGTGCGAGAAATAATCTCATTACAGTATTTCGTGGACGGCCTGAAAGAGGGGGAATCCAGAGGGCTGAAAGAATGGCAGATGTCCAAAATCTTAAATCTGCCCTGTTATATGTCCTGAAATTGGAGGCCGCCAATGAAGCCAGTTGCAGAGACCACCGTTCCATCCGAGGAACTAGAGTGAATGCAGATGCGCCCTGTGAATCTCCATGGATAAAGGAGATTGAGAAACTGAGAGAGGAAATTCAAGATTTAATGGCTCAACGTCAGAACCTGAGGAGGCGTAGAATCACGTGTTGGGGTGCGATGGAGCAGAGCATCTGAGAAGTAGCTGCCCTAGAATAAATAAAGAAGATCTCAACATCAAGTGCTGAGGTGCGGTAGAACCAGGCTTGTAAGAAGTAACTGTGTGAAGGTCCCCTTGGATCTCACTTTGAGAAGGAGAATAAGTTGGAGTCAGATAAGAGCCAGTAGCCCTTTTTATAAATAACTTTCTTTATTTGGTTATCTTTCCCAAATAGAATCAAAGACTTTTAATAACAAATAAATCAAATTAGCTATATGAGGTTTAAAAGGGATTTTCCTTTAAATTAACTTAAATATTTAATGATCTAATTAATTAACAATCAGAATATCGATCACGCAGAGATTACCGCAATAAGAGATCCCAGAATTATATTCAATATTCCTACTAACATTTAATTTTAATCTCACTCTAATATAAAGCTTTAATGAGACTTTAATCAATATTTACCACAATGTAGTTCAACTCAGCTTTTTCTGAGATTTTATCCTCCTAGAAATCTCCAATAATAAATCTCTAATTTCAATATTATACCTTCCTGCTTCAATCTCTCTCTCTCCTACTGCTTTTTACTTTACTATTCCGTTTGACTTAAATACTTCATCTAATCTGTATAACAAGGAATCCTGTCCTCTTTTTGGAGCTGATTGGAAATAGGTAGGGGAATTAAATTTTTCCCTAAAAAAGACGACTCAGAAGGTTAGTGATAAAGTTCCGTATAGGTTTGTCACAACTGCCCTCGAGTAAATCAAGAAGATCCTTGTCGTACAAGTGTAATCGAGTCAAAGAAAGTGTGTAGCCATCGAAAAAGATCAGCAAATACAAATGGAGACATCCTTTCAAGAAAACCTTGCCGGAGAACAGTAAATACTGCTCGAGAGTTGGGAAGAAATTTGGCGTAATAAAGCCAATAGTCCGCCAAGTTACAACGCCATCAACATCGACATTGGACCCGTGGAATGATGACAGCATCCGAAAGATGTGCTGGCTGATCCCGAAATAAAACCAATGATAGAATTCAAAGAATGATCTGACGAAAAGCCCAGCTGGCAAGACATCGCACCTTTCCATCCTACAACGAAGCGTTACTGGGCTCTTTTGTACTCGCTCCATTTGAGAAATGGTGTTTTATATTGAAAATGGAAAAACATTCAAGTGGCAATTAATACTCCCAAAGACAAGAGTTTCGACAGTCCTTAAGGAACTCCATGGCAGTCCAACTGGAGGTCATTTTGGTGTTATTAACACCTTACAAAAAGTTCGTGAGCGCTTCTACTGGAACAATGTGCGGAGTGACGTGGAAAAGTGTTGTCACACGTGTGATCCCTGTGCTGCACACAAAGGGCCCAAAAAACGCACTAGAGGAGGACTGCAGCTGTATAATGTGGGAGCGCCTTTCGAACGAATAGATTTTGACATCCCAGGCTCACTTCCGAGATCATCAGATGGCAACAATAACATCCTGATGGTGATGGACTACTTTACTTAAGTGGCCTGAAGCCTATCCTATTTCCGACCAAGAGGCCTCGACTGTTGCAGAGGTTCTAGTTCAACACTGGATCTCGCGATTCGGGGTCCTACAACTGCACTCCGATCAAGGGAGAAACTTCGATTCTGCAGTTTGCAAGAGACTGCGTGAAATACTCGCCATCGACAAAACCCGGACAACAGATTTACATCATCAGTCTGACGGCATGGTTGAGAGGTTCAATCGCATCATCCTGAACAGCCTCTCTCTTCTGGTATCCAGTAATCAACAGGACTGGGACAAGAAATTAACCCTTTTCCTGCGTGCCTACCGGAGTGCCGTTCACGAGACCACCGGCTGTTTCCCATCCCAAATGCTCTTCGGACGTGATCTTCGTCTGCCTGCAGATCTTCTGTTCAGCCGGCCACTAGATGCACCCTTGCAACCTGAGGAGTATGTCAAGAAACTCCAGGCATGAATGGAGGAAATGCATCATCTGGCCAAAGATAGAATTGGCATGGCTTCTGAGAAGATGAAGACCCGATACGATGCAAGAGCAACCGGACACGACTTCCACGAAGGAGACAAAGTGTGGTTATGGAATCTAAAACGTTGCAAAGGATTTTCTCCAAGGCTACAGACCAACTGGGAAGGTCCTTAAACAGTCCTAAAAAGACTGAATTACGTTGTAGTACGGATACAGAAATCACTACACTCCAAACGGAAAGTAATACATTACAATAGGCTAGCCCCATATCTTGGCCAAGATGAATAGGTCCTTAAGTTCAGACCATGGTTATTAATTATTTTGTAAATAATGTAAATTATTTCTTTTTCCCAATTCCTTAGTTTTATTTTAATGTTGGAATTAATGTTTACATCTCTTAGTGTGCTTTGAATTTATTTGTATTGTATATGCTGTGGAATACATTTGTTACTTTATATGTAATTATTCTGTGAGTAGTTTTTTCTGTCAATAGATACCTCTTACTCAGGGATTGTACTGCCTGGGACGTGCAGTCTTTAGGAGGTGGCAGTGTTTCGAATTTTGTTTAAATAGTGAAAATAATTTGTATTTGGGTGTTTAATGCATTTATATTATTCTATGTTACATTTATTTCATGTTAAAATTGTACTCTTCACAAGCAATTCAGCCCCTTACATTATAATGGCGATTCAATGAGAACTTAGCGAAATCTTGGCGGTAGAGCCAATTTGGCATCATTTTTGGTGACCAAGTTAGTGACCAATTTGGTGACCATGTTAGTGACCAATTTGGTGACCATTTTGTCGTCTTTGGCGACCATGTTGGCGCGTTCGGAACCATCTGGATTCTTCTAGAAAGTAATGGAGTAATGGTACTTCTAGAAAGCTCTCCATTAACGTCACGTTCGATAACACGAGTGGTTATATTTCTGGAAGCTTCTTCCGCGCCTATAAATAGGAGTGCCAGCCCCAACCAGTCATTTTTGATTAAACCAGCGAGTAGTAAACATTGTTTTGACTAGTGATTAGCTCGGATGTGCTTGTGAATGATCTTTTACATACATGTATTTTTAAACACTGACAATTGTGTTTGGGTGCTTTGGAAGGTGTGAAGACCTTCGGAGATTTACTCTGTGAATATTGTTGCTGAATCCTGTATTTAAAGGATTGGATTTTTGATAATAAATTTGCATCACTCTTAAAGAACTGTTTATTTTCTTTGTGATTGTTTTGCATAAAATCCACGAACCCGGATCAACATAAAAATATTTATTTGTTTGTTTGTTTATTTATTTATTTATCTTGGTGGGATTTTCAATCACTAATAAAATACATTTTAAAGCGTTCAATTGAGCTGAAATTTAATATGCATGATTATTTTGGATGACAATAAAATAATTTTTAATTCTTATTAATAAAAATTAATTGATTAAAGCTAATTATTTTAAGTATTACAAATATAGCCACGTTGGCATCATTTTTGGCGACTTGTGTCAAAACTTGTAAAGGTTTTTTTCTCACGTTTTAAAGCATTCAGTTGAACAGAAATTTTATATACGCGATTGTTTTGGATAACAATACGTTACTTTAATGATAATGAATAAAAATTATTTACCACTTAATGTTGTGATTCTGTCATATAAACGTATATACATATTTATATTAATTGTAACTATTTAATAAAAATTAGCTAAAATAAAAATTTTCTTTGTTGATCTAAGTAGGAATTGACTTAATTTTTTTTATATTACTTGTTATGTTTTTTTTAAACATGAAATTTGTGTATTTTTATGCATGTAACAAGCTTATTGCAATGACAAAAAGCATTACACATCTGAGTTATAATTAGTTACCTATTATTCTGCGGGAATTTGTTCGGGCATCTGGGTTCGAAGAACCCTTAATCCCGTATCTGGCAAAAAGTCTATTTTCTGCATGGCAATACGTTTTGGTTTCATGCTATGGAGTGAATCTTTGCAATTGGACGAGCGGCAGGCCAGTAGGCGGGGTTTCGAGGCATGGATCTTGACATCTCGAAGGATTTTGTTGTTGAAATCTAAGAGGAAGATCGAGTCTTCCTATTGGCTGTTGGAAAGTGAGGATAATGGCTCAGAAAAAATGGCTGCCCATGTGTGTGGGGGGGGGTGAGTGTGAGTGGTGTTGTGACGGATGTCCAGTAGGGGCGAAAATTTATGAGGTAGAAAAGAAGACAGCCGGGTGGTTTGGGAGGCGGTCACCCTTCTTCGCATTGACCGCTCTCGGTGTTGCTGCAGTTTGATCTTAAGTACGGCGAGCGCCAGGAGATGGAGAGAATTAAAAATAATGCTAGACAAACACGACAAAAATTTATAAAAGTGATATATTGAGATGATTAAAAAGTTTAAGAGCTAGGGAGTATTATACGAGTCCAGGAGAATACTCTTGGGTCGTTTCCTCTTAATGCGTGCAGTATAGTTTTCTAAATTTTGCATGTTAATATTTTCAGAGCTATTTAGAGAATTAAAGAAATTTTTAGCTACACTTTTTATGTGCAATTTAAATGAAGGAATTTTAATTGCATTGTGAATTTCGTCGTTTCTCATGTACCTACAGGCACCGACGATCATTTTTATTACGGTATCCTGAGCAGCATCCAAGATATTAATGTTTGTCTTAGCAGCATAACCCCATACAGAACATCCGTATAATAGGATTGGACGTAAAATGGCTGTGTAGAGAAGCACTTTACAATTTCAATCAAGGTGTGAATTCCAGTTTAAAAGGGGGTATATTTTGAACATTACTTTCCGGAATTTATCGCGGGCATAAGTGATGTGTTTTTCCAAGTGAGTTTGTTATCAAAAATGAGTCCAAGATATTTGGTTTCCTGAGACCATAGAATTATTTGATTGTACATTGTGGGTGGTGGTGGAAGAGAGTTATTTTGTATGTGAAAGCAACCGCAGTTGACTTTTCAACATTAATTTTGATTTTCCATTTATCGAAAAAATTTTCTAACAATGTTAGGTGTTTATTGAGAGCGAGAGTAACTGTTTTGGATGTTTTGAAGCAGGCTGAAATAGCGGTATCATCTGCGTACATATTAATGTTTGTGAGAGAGTAGGATGGGATGTCATTTAAGTATAAGTTAAAAAGAATTGACTCAAGTAAACTTCCTTGGACCACTCCAGCGTAAGTGTTTTTGGGATTTGAATATGTGTCGTTAACACGTACTGTAAAGGTTCTATTAGTAATATATGAGTGAATAAGTTGGATGAGAGAAGGAGGGAAGTTATAGGAGTTGACTTTCTTGAGAATGCTGGAATAGTACTGAACTTCAGAAAGAGCTGTTGGACTTTTTGTGACAATTCCCGAAAATCGTACAATTTCATAACGCCTTATCACAGTATTTCTGTTAATGTACGGCCTGTGGCGATAAATAACTGTCAAATACGGGAAGATGAAGAACAAGAACTCCTTGGTTCTCAGTGTGTGGAACTAGACAGCTTACTTAAAAATCATCACTCTATCTTCGAAGTAGGGGGAGAAGCTACTCAATTTATCGAACATAGCATCAAAACTGAAAACAATCCACCAATTTCAGTGCCTCCATACCAAATGAATCCAGCCAGGAAAGAGCTGTTGAACAGTGCCAAGTGTGATACCACCGGTAAAAATGCTGCTTATCTGCAGTTTGGACGAGAAATAAGAACTATAGATTATGTACCCAACGACTTTCGAGCCTTCATAGATAATGAAAATTTCGTCCCAGAGATTACCCCATATTTGAAAAGATTAGCAAGAATTTCTTCTGAAGTTCGTGAAAGAATTGAAGAGAAACAAGATCAGCGAAAGACCTTCTATGATAAAAGACACCGTCCTGGTTCTTTGTATCATCCAGGTGATAAAGTATGGGTAACCCTTCACCACCTCAGCAATGCTGCCCACAAGAAAACAGCTAAATTCAACCCAAAAGAGATGGGCCTTGTATTATTGTGACTCAACGCTCTCCGACGACTTACGAAGTGGCAAATCCAAACAACCCAAATGAGGTTCTCGGACTTTATCATTCATCTGCTCTTCGCCCATGTATAGACAAGGAAGCCACTCCAGTGATGCCTCTCAGAAAAAGAAGAAGACCTAGGAAAGACAACTTTGCTGGTTCCTCATCGAGGACGATACCTAGGAACCAGAGGGGGAGTGTAACGAATGGTAATAGGAGCGCCCTCTCCTGGCCGTATGGACAAGTACCAGTCTAATTGCCACCACGGTGTAGAAAGGACATGCCAATGTCCGCCCGCTCAAACCCCTTATTATTTGTATAAAGATTAAAGAGTTTTTTATGTATTTGTAACTGTGCTCAATTAGAATGTACAACCAATTAAAATTATTTGAGCAAACTGCCGGTGTTATTTTTGAGTACATGTTATAAGTTGAGCTTCTGTACAGAGGTCTGAGCTATATACACGTGTAAAAAAAAGATGACTTAACTGAAAGAGCGATGAAACCAAAATAGTAATAACATTAAAACAAACATATAAACAGTCACCATTAATATTGAAAACTACAAACATGCGAATAAAATAAGGAATGTGTGGCTGCCTTATACAAAAATATAGTAATTATTAACATGAAAACAACTCTGACCCCTCTGTTGCCAAACCAACAAATCTAAAATCCAGTTGTTGAAAAAAAAACATGGGAAAATCGCTTAAAAATTTAATTTAAAAAAAGCCAATTTCGAAAAAAACTCTTTGTAGTGCCAAGTTTCATACTTCTGGGTTGCTTAATTTGGGCGGTTACAGGGGGAAAACACACACACAGTATAGTTGAACAGGCTACATTTTTCTCCTGCGAACAACTGGGGGACTTTCATTGCTGTGTTGTACGACTTATATTATGGTTTAAAAATGTAAATGAGCAGAATACAAAAAAGAAATAGGCATCTGGGATCTCTATTGAAGGAAGTTGAAACTGATCAAGAAAAGGCACTGATCAAGCTGCTGAAATATTACACATTTAATCATGATAGCGAAAGTAAATTTGAGAAAAGCGATGAACATGAAACGTTTGAGTTGAAAGGAAAATATTCAAGTGCTACCTAAAGAACTCCATCAAGAAAGAAATGAAGCCAAAAGTGTACCACAAGACAACATTCTCCCTGTCAAAAAGACTCAAGCAAGAACAAGTTCAACATACTTTTTGTTGATCATCAAAAGACAATAAAACTATAGTAACTTGAACAAAATATGATAGTTTTGCTTGCAAATAACATTCCTCTAATGTTAGCGAAAAGTGTCTTTGATTTGTGACTAGGGCCGTTTTTAACCTCCCCGGCGCCCTAGACACTTCAAATTGTTGCGCCCCCTCCCACTATTTCCAGACCACCCTCTTCCCCTCCATCAGTTCTTACCTTGCCTGTTGTGGTTCTCGCGGGAGGGATTTTCCCTCAATTCTTTTACTTTTTTCCTTTTCTTTGTCTTCTTAATGAAGAGTTTTTCCATTATTCATCACCTATGCATCCACCGTGATTCTGACTGGCAACCGGCAGCCTTAAGGAAAGAGAGTGACATGGTTCGGTCACTCTTGTTCATTTCTTACTGTACGGTATCACGTACATCTCCCCCATCTATTTGTAAACAAGCACAGTAAATTTATAAAATCGTATGTGATTACAGTATAGATTGTACATTATTTATGCACTTATTAATTATCGACTTTTTAACTTGTTTATCATTCAACTTGTTAATAATCTTACTGTCTTTTACTTTTAGACATCCTGACAGTTGAGTCAGGGTCATTGTACTAGATCAGTAAAGGTTTTCTTCAAGTTACCATCATTGCAAAGTCATTAATGATATCATTCTAATCAATTTCCCTTAAAAAATACTGTGTGCGCCACAGGCTCGACATAATGTAATTATAATTTCATTAATATACCTCTTGTGAACTATCCAAAGTGCCGCAAACCTCTCATTTCAAATAATACTTCAAGAAATAGTTATTTTATAAACATTCAAATTGACTTTAATAATTTTTTGTCAACATTACTTTATGTTTAAAGTTAAAAATGGCTGTAAAATGTGATAAAGTGTAACTATCTTAAAACCTGCATTTTGTTACATTCTAAAGGGCTCGTGATATTACAAATTGCATCGAATATTATTGGATTGTCTTAATAATATCCTAATTTTCGTGCACAAATCATCGCAAAAATTTCATTCTTCAAAAAATTATCATTTAAAAAGTATTTTTATATGAAGTAAATATTAGAAAAACAGCTTAAAATTCAACTGTTTTATATATTATTATTTTTTCTTCCTCAATACTTATTTTCCTTTTTCTCTAATGACCCTAACGTCTAACACCTGAAGAATTTTTTTCAATCTGGTCGGATATCTTAACTCAAATACATAATATGCTGCCAGTTCGCTTTAGAAAACATAAAAAATAATCTGAGCCGACTTTCTCTTCAAAGAAGCCTGGGAGTAAGAAACCATTTAAAACCCAAAATGTTATGTAAAGCTAAAAAAAAATTACAAACACGAACTAGTAGTATTACTAAAGCATGTTTATTTAGTTTAGGATTTGAGTTTTGCTATTGCATTAATGATTTCAGAAAAATTACAATTTTTTACAATATCTATTTCGATATTTTATATAGCAAGTGCATTTAAAAATCTTACTTATCCCGTATTATAGGATATTCTGAGCAAGTTTTCAATTGCTTTTAAAAGTAAAAAATGTGTTTAATCGTAATTGCTAATCTTCAAACAAAGAAAAAACATAGACTAGACGTTACTAACCAAGGAGATTTAAAATCAAACTTAACTAAATTTATGTTAAATATTAAAATTTGTCACTAGAGCGTAATAAATATATGTACATTACGTACTGTTGCATTACGTAAATGGAGTACATTAAAAAAATTTTGAAATTTTTTTCTCTTTTTGTTTAATATATTGGATTACAATTAAGATATTAAGATTGTACAACTTTCGAAGAATTGTTGTACATCGTTTGATTTTTTGTCTTCAGTAATACTCTACATCTATGAAAAAGTAAGATATAGTGAACAAAAGATAAAAAATTCTCAAAAATGAATATCTTTTTCGTGATCTGAAGTAAATATCAAATGCTTTACGATAGGAGTAGGGTATTTCAGAGTAATATGTTTCTCAAAAAATAAGAAGAATTTTCAAACAAATGTGTGTATTTCAGTAACCACAAATGTTCACTGAGTAATCTGATTACGATAAATTTGAATTTTTAAAACTTTGTTTAATACAAGACAGATGTTGTTGATACTTAAGCCACCTGATCGACAGTGACGTCAGATCATGGTCCACGAAAGTTATCGCGGTGAGGAGCTAGATTTTAACTCCCGTCGTTAACGTTAGCTTTGAGCACCATAAAGGTGACAGTACGAGTAGGTTCGCTTCCACCTCAATTTCTCTCGCCTCTCTTTCCCCTTTCATCAACCTCACGAGAGGACTTGTGGCTCGACGGCTATTAAGAATACCCCCATACCGCGAAGGCACAATACATTTACAAAACATCCATGCCTTCTCTGGGATTCGAACTCAGGCCCTACAGCACCGTATTCAGCGTCACTAACTACTATACCGGATGGGTGGTACAAGACACATAAACACTATTATATTCATAATATGGTGAATATTACAAATATAAGTCACATTAAGTTGTATAAAATTCTCGGACTAGGAAAGGTCAACTCAACCTTTCATCCCTACTGCAGTGGGTCGATAAATGACTATCAAGCTTGCTTGGGGACTTAAACATGGGGGGAAGGGGTTCGCTTCAGACTGACCACCTGATCGGGACATCTGCTCATATACCTCAGCGCGTGTGGTCACGTATAATGGGATAGGCACCGTAGGCCCTGGCCCTCATGGGCTGTTGCGCCACTGAGTTTGCGTTTAACTTGTAAGAACATAAATGAATTTTTTTTTCAACAAAAAATAATTCCACAAAACTATTTACACATGTTATAATCATTAATTTGCAATTAATTTTTGTTTATTTATTATGAACATTAACCTTTCTGTTTCTGAAATCTATTTTTCCTGTAGCATCATTTGAATCAAGAATATTTTATTGCATTTTTATTATTTTTTATAAAAAAAATTCAGACAGAATTCTAGAACGGGAATCAGTAGGCTTTCAAAAAAGAACCAGTTGTTAGTGAAACAAGATATTGAAAGTATCAAGTACCTACTCGATATGCGTTTCATGATATGCGTTCAGGTCCCCCATCCCAGCAACAGTTTTGTTCAAGACTGTCATGCTTAAATTAATATTTTTTATATTATGTAAATAAAGTTTACAGGCATTAACGTTTTCCATTCAATCAAAGATGAAGAAATATTGTAATTATTTTTTATTTCTATAGCTCAATGCAAGTGCGATCAGTGTCAAAATATCAATGCTAGGGATTAAACTTTGAAGTTTCGTGAAAAAAACTTCTATTTCATTACTACCTAAAGTACCATCTTCTTGAATTTCCTATGTACACTAATAATTAAACTGTATCAACTGTTATTGCATAGAAAAGTGTGTTTTTGGAAGACGTACTCAAGCAAAGGAAACAAGTATTGATGCATATTAATCAACATAAAAGTATTATGAAAGTCCATTGAAATACAAATATAAATATAGGCAAAAGTGTTAAAATTAGCTGAGGTAACACGAAGTATTTACAAAAAAAGATTTTAAAAAAAATGATTTCTTTAAACAGAACAGGAAAGCAAATAATAAATTCCTGTTTTGATTTTTATATTAATATAATAAAAAAGATTTGTACATTTTTTAAGTCTCAAGGGGAAATAAAAAATAAATCAAAAGTAACGTCATAATAACCGTTTTGCAGTTTTAAAGGAATGAAGAACAATTGAAAGAATTGTGTGTGTGCTGATTTAAAATTACGTCAACTCTCTCTTTCAAAAAGATTGATTTTCTGAGGGTCATTTCAGCCCTCTTTTTATTAGCCTTTAAGCAAGTCATAAAATAAGGAATGTGTTTCTGTCGTTTCTATTTGAGGACATTGTGCAGGAAATACTCCAAGAAACGTTTTCCCACGGCAGCATTTTTACCAATAAAATGAACTTTGCATGCTTTCTCACTGATTTTCTAAATTTTGTTAACGGGAAACAATTTACTACACGAGTATTTGTCTTAAGCCAGTCTAATTTTAAATATATATAAGTAAATACAGAAAAGCATTTCAATACATATTTATAAAAATAAAAAAGGAAAAAAAATTTTTTTAGTAAATATATATTTTATTTTTAATAATCTATAAGGGATAAGTTTGAAGAGATGCAAACGTCTCAAGCACAAAGTAAAAAAAAGCAAACCTGCACAAAATATTTAGCAGCTTGGATTTATGAATCTTATTGGCACGATAATTTAATAATAAAGCTAGTAATCTGAAGCAGAGGTTATCTAATTTTTTTATAAGGGGTATTTAATATTTTTTTTAAAAAAAAAGATGAAAAGTGCTGATACAAAATCTTTATGCTAAAGATTAAAAATTTGCTGGTCTATGAGGAGAGGGATTTGAGTCCTCCGTCCTTGTGTATAGATATCCTGCTTAGAATCTAAAGGAATTCCTGATACCAAAAGAATATTATAGATTGCGATAAAGCAATGCTTCTCAAACTTTCAATATTTACGGATCCAAATTTCAGTCATAATTTTCATCGCACCCCCTTCTTACAATAAAAATGTATTGAATGCAGTTATCATATACTTTGATGGTATAAAACCACAATACAATACAACTTTAGTTTCAAAAAGCACTAAATATCAAGATTAATATTGTTTTGTTTATGACAAGCCCAGGGGAGTCACTAGTAATTACTAAACTTGTTTTTATTTGAATATTGATAAATTAATTATGAAATACTTTGTGCAGTTTTGATACATTTATAAGTAGTGTGTATTATATCAGTGTGAATGTGTACTTCATTTTTTCTTATATAAGAATGTATTTCACTTTATAATTATTTTAAATTCTAAATTATTTTATTAAATTGATGATTATTTTAAATCTTTTATTTTCGATTTTTTGCGATATACCCCCCTCTTTCCAAATAATGTTATCTCCCTCTCCTAGGGGGCCCCCTCTGCAGTTAGAGAAACGCTGCTATAAAGATTTTATTTCGAGTTTTGAGAACACAACTTAATAACGGTATATATGAAACAAGATATGATTTGAGAAAGAAAAACCAAGCGATTTACATAATAATTTGTCCGTTAGCGAAATGAAGATTTCATAACCTAGGTATAAAAATGAAAGAGAATAACTGGCTTCTTAATATAAATACTAGGCGGTTGTACATTCTCTAAAATTTTAAATTTTTCTCATTGTTTCACCCTCTAATTTTTTGCGCCCCCAAGTCTCTTGTGCCTAGTGTGCCTAAGAGGAAAAGTGGGCCTGTTTGTGTCCTTTATTAAAGTCACGCACATTTGAAACTTCTTGGCTCAGTTTGATTGATATTTTTTCTCAAATTATCAAAGAAAAGTTTAAAAGTCCTTAAAAATAGATAAGTATACTTTCTCTTAGTTAAATTAGTCACTGGAATAATGATATTTGTCTTGTACATTAAAAAATAATTATAAAAAAATTATTAACCTAAGTGCGCGCCTTCTACCGGGTTAATAAAAGCATCCTTATCATTACGTTCTTGTATGTTACTAAATGTATGACTAAAAAATTTACTTCAGTGTGTATGAATTATTGTAAATTAAGTTGATTCAAAGAGTTTACCATGGGTAATATTTTCATCAGAACACCTTTATTGTGACATGTTTTTCACGTTATTTTAAAAATATTTATGTATCGTGTGCGGTGGTGTGATATCTATATGAACTAGTACTAACATCACGCGAAGGCGGTCGTCTTGGCGTGATCGGTAACGTACTCTCATTCGTCAGGAACGGAAGGTACCTAGAACGAACCTTCCTTCCTTCATTGGTGACCCTGCCGTGATATGAACCGCACCCTTCACGCGCCGCAGTCGTGGTGCCATCTATCCACCGCAAAAGCAACCAAACCGCCAAACATTGACGCAAATAAGCCTTTACTTCTCAAAGCGTCTCACATAAGTGACGCAACTGCTTACATGCTCGCCACGAATATGGTATCGTGCGTTCGCCTATTCGCCGTAACACTGGCAGGGGAGTATGCGGCGGTGTGATATCTATATGATCTAGTACCAACATCACGCGAAGACGATCGTTTTGGCGAGATCGGTAAAGTACTCGCGTTCGGAAAGGAAGGTACCCAGAACGAACCTTTCTTCCTTCAATGCTTTGTTTCATAATATTTCACGATTTATCTTTTATTTTAAGAACTAACTGCATCCTGCCACACGTTACTGTGGCTCAGTCTTGTTAAAGAGAAAATTATGTTTTCAGTATGTTAAAACATTTGCATTGCGCAGGTATGATTTTTTTTTTTAAAAAAAATGTATAAATATTTATACGTAAAACTTTCCTTAACTGATATCATTTGTAATTTGTTAACCAAATACTTGAAGTTATTACGGCTTATTTTTGTCCTGTTATGAACCTAAATTTATTTACATTGTCTTCAGAGTGGAGACATCAAGTTTGAAGATAAATTTTAAATGGCTGTACTCTATATTCCTTGAGGGCAATGGGCTAGTTTTACAATGCTTATGGATATTTCAGTTAAATCAGAAATATGTTCACAAATGCACATTTCTCCAAACAATGTTATTTGGAAACATGAAATACCTTCCTGGTATTAAAAAGAGTACGGTTCATTTGTCTTGTTATAAATCATCAATTATGTTTCTGAATCATCAATTATGAATTATTTTTCTGTATTATCATGTTAAGCAATATAACGCGTGTGTTTTTAGATGGGGTTTTTCCCTCTCTTTTTTATACACCAAGAGAAATTTAGTATTACATTATGTTGCAATTATAAATATATTCTTATAAGAAGTTGTGTTATTGCTGATCGAAGTATCAAAATGGCATTTCTTTAAAATTCTTTCAAAATATTTAAAGCTTGTGAATTAGGTCAGTAATAGAGGTTAGTTATTTCAATGTTTTCTTTCTTTATTAATTTAAAGAGATATAAATTTAGTAGAATTATTATAAATATATCTTTGAATAAGATCGCAGGTGTTAATATTTAAATGTTATCGAAAATTTCCCGAAAAGACCTTTCTGAGGAAGCGAAAAGACAGGATTTTATCGGAATGAGAAATAAAGCATATTTTTTATTATTATAATAACCATGAAAATACTATAAAACACGTAAACTGTATAAGATCGTGGTGCGAATTAAAGACAAGGCTGGAAAAAAATTGTACTATTGACGTGGAACAACGAAATGTATATTTGTCATTTCAAAAAGCGATGGCTCGCCACCATCGAAAGAATGCTGAAGTACAATTTTTTTGCCAATCAAAGTTTGGCATTTAGAAGAACCAGTACGAGGTTGAAGTAATAGTAATTTTTTTTAGGTATCCGACTACGTTCGGAACCATGATTCTGAAAAGCGTATCAATGGATAATATTTATGATATTTAGTATCACTTAGATTAGAAAATGTATATAAAATTGTCTTAAGAATATTATTACAATAAGAAATTATTTAAGTGCAATATTTTGACAAAATATGAACTTAAAATGACCAGTTATCAAAATATTCTCTTTGGTGAAAAATGCTTCTATTACAATAATATTATGCCTGTATATAGCTCAAACCTCTGTACAGAGGCTCAACTAGAAGTTTTGAAATATATAACTTAGAAATGGGTTTATATTCGTGTTTTACGACAACAGAGGGGGAATTTTAAGAAAAAAAACGCCAATAATTATTTTAATTGGTGGTAACTGAAAATAATGCGAATTTTTTTTAAAAAAATGGTCCAGACTCTCTGGAAAAGCCTTTACTTTATATAAGCAAAATATTATTATTGTAGAAGCATTTGTTATAAAGGGAGAATGTTTTGAAAAAAGATTATTCTAAGTTAATTTTTTGCCGAAATATTGTATTTAAATATATTTTTTTTTTGTCAAAATGTCCTTAAAACAATTTTACATGTATTCTAATCTAAGTGACACTAAATATCATGAAAATTATCCATTTATGTGCCTTTTTAAAATCACGGTTCCGAACGTAGTTGAATACCTTAAGGACAGTTTGTAACGGTCTCTTACGTCATTACTAGGTAAACCAAAAGTAACGGACAGATCTCGGGGTAATTAAAATATTTTAATGACATAAAATAACACAGTTACAATGGACAGATATTTAGACACAATACAGGGTAAACATTTAGAAGAAATAAGTGCAAATTAGGTAAGTTACTGAGTCCAGGATTGGACAGCGAGACGGGAAACGCTCACTCATTCAGTTCTAAACTCTCTCTGACGGTAATACAGTGTTTCGTTCGGTAACTCTTCCGTTACAAGTACCGCCATCTACACTTCGGTCTTAAAATTAAACGGTGTGTTACAGACTCCCCTTCTGGTTACGTTGACGTCTCAGCTCGGAACCAGGAGATAATTTCTTTTTTGGGCGTCCTCTTTTCCTTAGAGGATCAACAAATCCGATGTTTCTTTCTGTTTCAGGTTCTTCATTGTCCTTCAAGGCAAAAATATGGTAAGTTCCAAGGACTTGGTCAGGGTTGGCCGGGTCAGCAATCTCATATGTTACTGGTGATCTGAAGGTGAGTATGAGGTAAGGACTTTCTCTTTTGTGCATGGATTTTCTGCTCCTGTTTTTACGACTTATGGGATGAATGGTCACCCAAACTTTGTCACTAGGTTTGTAATATTTTCGTCTTCGTCAATCGAAGTTTTCCTTCTGACAATCCTGTTTCTTTACGGGATTTATCCTGTAGGGAGTCGTTGCTACTGGGGGGGACACAAGTGTCAATACGGTGTTCAATAAAAGGCGTGGGCTCTCCCCCTGGTTGGAAACATGCTTCATTTCTGTCCAGGAGTATGTTGAGTTTTCTTGCCTGTTCTGGAGATAGATTTTTACGCTCATCCTCTCGAAGTTCAAATGCGCTGAGTGTTATATTTTTGAATGTCTTCTTGAAGAACTTGTATTGTTTCCGAGGATTTCCAAAAAAATGCCATTTTCCACACTGGACGTCAAGGACGATTCCATCTGCATTGAGGAAATCCAGTCCTCATAAAGTCTTATTTCCTTTTGCTTCAGGCAATACTAGAAATTCTGTCGGAATAACTTTGCCTTCAATGTACAGGTAGATGAAAGTACTCAGAGCCATAATGGTCTGTCGAATTCCATCAGCCATCATAAATGAAATCCTCTTGTTCGTAAAGGTGACATAGTGCTCTTGTAGGAATTTAAACATTTCTTCACCTGAAATGGTATGGGAAGCATCGATATCAGCACATACAACAATCTTTTCACCAAAAATTTTGAGAACAATCACACTTCTGGGATACAAGTTAGAATTCAAGTTGAATAACGTCATACAGTTTACTGCTGTTTCCATTTCATTAGCTCTCGTGCAGGTAGGACATTTTGACATGACGACACCAGGAGTCCCACATTCGTAACACTGTATCGGGTTTCTTCCTTCAGTTTTGTAACTTGGGAATCTAGGTACTGTTCTAGAGGGTCCAGGTGAGTGGTTATCATGGGATCCTCCAACAGGTTGATCTTTCTTTATTGGAAAGGGTTTCCTGAATTCTTCTTTCTTCTGGAAACTCTGATTTGGATTACTTTTCATTCCAGGCGTTAAGCTGTCACATGCGTCCAACTTCTCAGTCAATTCCAAAGGATCATTCAAATCCCCGAAATATCCAGAAAATGTTCTTTGATATTTGCTGGAGTTTTTCCTTTTTATCTGATCAGAAATTATTAGACTTTTAAGTTGATCAAACGGGGTCATCTTCAATTCTTTGATCCAACCTTCAAAATAAGAACTCAATTCGAAATAAAAGTCTCGTCATGTTGAACCTGGGTTTTTCTTCTTTTGGGAAAAGTACTGCCTAAACCTATCCCCTGTAACTCGAAATCTTTTGAGAAGCATTTCTTTTACCTTTTCATAGTTTTGAGTATCATATTCATCCTCTCTTGCGATGATCTGAGCTATATCAGGTGGCAGTGAGCCAATCAGGTATGCTGTCTAAGTTTTTTCAGGGATGTTCAAGAACTTCGCTTGACGTTCGAAAATTGTCAAGTATAGGCCCATTTCATCTTCCTTCGAGTTGAATCTCGGAATAACTCTATTTAACTCAAGCTTTGCGTTTTCTAACTGTTGGCTTGTGACAGCCTCTGCATTTCAAGTTGAATTTTTTTTTCAAGTTCGAATTCTCTTTCCCGTTGCTGAGCCACAACCACAGCTTTCTGCTTCTCAGCTTTTTTTCCCGAAGCTTTTTGTTTTTCTGTTGCTGTACGTTTTTCCACAATGACGCTGAGCACATCTTTGACGAATTCCTCATCATACCTATCACTATTGGTTATGAGATCTTTTAGTTCAATAATTTTGAGATTGTCCGACGGAACCAGCCCAGTTCTGTGGACAACATCCTTAAATCATCTTTTCTGGACCTTCCCCCAAAAAAACATTTTTCGTCGCGTTTAGTCTATTTCAAAGTTTATTTAGTAACGTTCAATTAAAGTTAATGAATTATAGTTCACTAAAAACTGTTAATTCTGTGATCTGAAAATATTGTAGTCAAACAATACCTAGGCACTTAAAAGAAAGAGATAGAGTTTCCGCGCGATACATACAAAAAATACTCTATACTATAATACACTCTTACTGAATGACACTAAAATTCTCTAATTTCAAAATGTGATAATTAATTTTGCAAATGAATATTAATGAGATTAAAATGAAACAAATTCTTCAATAACAACTATCTCCTAATTTCGTACATCAAAATCAAAATAATAATATTTAAATAATATTCATTATTAATCAAAAGCTGTATCAGCAATTAACATTAACTCGTTCAAATTAAATCAAAGAAAATTTTCGGTTTCGTTAAATTAATTCTAACATACACAATTAAATAGTTTTTAATTAAAAGCAATTCAAATACGTTTAAATAGAAATACCATTCATAAATTATTTCATCCACTCTGAAGTTACCAATATTACAAACTTGTTTACTTGAAATTATTTTCCAAAAATTTTAGATAAAAAGCAGAAATGTTAACACTTTATCAATAACATACAAGGTTTCAAATGTTATAGTAATACTTCGCAATCAATCATATACTTCACAAAAAAATTATTTTTATGTTAGACATAAAAAGAAAAAAAAATTATGATAAAAATTGCATTCAACTTAAAACTTAATTAAATGTTTAATAATCAAACAAGAATCAAAGTGAAACTATTCGAATAAATACCAATGGCATTTTTAATCATTTCTTCATAACAAAACTATATATATGTTAATGTCATAAAATTTTTAGTTAGTAAGAAAATATTCATTCATAAATAACCTTCAATTCGCTTTAATCCGAACAAACAATAGAATGCAAGTTTCGTTTTAAAAAAAGTATTAAGATTAAGAATACTGACAAATGAATAGGTGAAAGTATCAACAAGTGAAAATATCACTTAAAATTCAATTACGTTACTATACTGTAACACACACACACAATAGATACTAAGAGCAATAATATATCATCACTGTTCTATACTGAATAACAGAGCAAGATTATTTAGAATTAACACCACTTATTTGTTCACAGGTTTTTTCTGGATGAAAATATTATTTATTCGCAGGGTTGCGTACCGCTCACTCATTCAGTTCCAAACTCTATCTCTGACGGTAATACAGTGTTTCGTTCGGTAACACTTCCGTTACAAGTACTGCCATATACATATGGGAAAATGACTACAACCTAAGGATGATAAATGATTTATTTAACAAGATGAAATATCTAGATTATATACTGAACAGCAAAGGAGAACGTCTTTCTCCTACGTCTAAAGCTTAGCGTCCCTAACGTCCGTCTACATATTTTCCCGTGTGTCTTTTTAGTCGGACATTCCTGACGGGGTGTGACGTCAGTGTGGACTGCTCCATCCTAAGTACAGGGGTAAAGGTTGTACATTGCACATATCCAACCCTACATCGGCCATCATGACCGGGAAAGCGACCTCGCCTGATTACATACAATGAGAAAATGTACAGATACATAGTAATGAAATTTTAAAAATGTACACAGTTACACAGTAGATGAAAGAACTATACACAACACAAAATATCAAAGAAAAAGTACAAAAATACTGAAAAATGAACAAATTTAGAGTAATATTTCATAAATAGAAAAAATTTCATACATTACCACTGGGGTAAAACAAATTATGTTAACGATACAAATAATATCAAGGCTAAAATAAGAATCTGGAATAAGGAACAGGAACATATTGAAGCAAGATGCTCCTACTTCTAAACACTTAAATTTGTACTAAAATGAAATAAGAAAATGTTAGAGTCATTCAATAAAAATGGAATCAAAAATAAATAAATAGATAAAAAGTCTGTTATTAATGTCCATAACGAAAGTCTTTCACAGGAAGAAAAATTGTGAACAGTTTTTTAATGGAGAAATCAAGTAAAGTTAGTTTGGTTTGGCCAGAGTTTCATGAATTCTGCACAAGTAGACGTTTTTGATGGTCCGTCGACAAAATCACACTTTTCTACGTCATAAGTGTCATTGTGCTTGACTTTTGTAACTTTGTATGGTCGAGGTATTTTGCTTAAGTTTTAAGCCTGGACCAAACTGAGTGCGTTTAATTGCTACTAGGTCATGTAGTTGATATTTATGAGCTTGTCTGCGCCGGAGATTGTACGTGCGGCGATTCTCATCTTGAACTTTGTAGATTTGCTTTTGGCATCTTGACGGAGAGCATCACGTTGTTCTTGGAATTGAGCTGTAATCTCATCGTTAAGAAGTTCGACAATCTCAATGTCCTGGCAAGACTTCATCTTGGTGCCGAAAAGGAGCTCAAATGGAGTCATCTTGATGCTTCTTTGAAAAGTTGAGTTCAGGATTTCTTGCAGGTGGGGTACGTGAGAGTACCATTTCTCAGGATCGTCGACGAAAGTTTTAACAGCACAGCAATGATGGTGGAATTTTGTTTTTCAATTTGACCATTAGATCTTGGGAGACCAGTTGTAATGGAAATATGAAGGATGTTTTGCTTTTTACAGTAATCTTCAAATGAGGAGGAAGTAAATGCGGATCCTTTATCAGTGATAATCCTAGCAGGGTTTCCGAAGACATGTCTTTGGTTTTCTAATCGATTTATGACTTCTGCAGTGTCCGTAGATCTAGTGGGATGATACAGCCATGTAAATTTACTGAATGCGTCAATCACTGCAAAAACATGCTTATATTTCTTAGAAGTTGTCGCTAGGGGACCCAAATGATCTAGATGAAATGTATGGAGAGGTAAATCGTTTTTTCTATCGGGTTAAGCGTGCCATCTTGTTTTCCACGGTTCCGGTTTGTGAGAATGCATGTAACACAGTTTTGAATGCATTTTTCAACTTTGTCTTTAAGTCGTGGGATGTAAAAGTCTTTGCTAACTAAATCTTGCGTGCGTAGAACAGCAAAATGTCCACGTTCATGTGCAGTTTTAATGATGTTAGCCTGCATTTCGTCAGGTACCACTAGTAAATCGGTGCCATTGACTGTTTTGTAAAGAAGTTTGTTTTTTACGATATAGTTATCATGCGGCGTTGTTTCTAGAAGCGTATTTATCGCTGTTATTTGGTCATCAGCCTGTTGTGCTTTGAGAAATTGAAGATGAACACTATTTTGGATTAGCATACAATGTGGAGGTCGACTGAGAGCATCCACATGAGCCATCTTTGAGCTTGTACGGTGTTCTATTGTATAATTAAATTCTTGGAGATAAAGTGCCCATCTGGCTATCCTGGGATTAAGCTCTTTTTACTTAGTGTTTTGACGAGGGGCGTTACAGTCAGTAATAATTTTGAATGATGTTCCTAGTACATAGATGCGAAACTTTTAAGTGCTTCGACCACTGCAAGGACTTCTAGTTCAAAACTAGTGTACTTTCTTTCATGGTCTGATGTCTTTTTTGACATGTAGAATACAGGGAAACTGGATTTTGTCATGTATGGATTTTGGAGTAGGACTGCACACAAACTATCGATTGACGCGTCAGTGTGAATCTCAGTGGGAGAATTTTGGTTAAAAATACTTAAAACGGGTTGTTGGAAAGTAAGTATTTTAATTTTTGAAATGCTGTCTGTTGTTCAGCATAAAATTGGAAAAGGAGTCTTTACGAAGGAGGTCACTCAAAGGTTTTGCTATGGTCGAATATGAGGGTAAAAAACTTTCTAAAATAGCCAGTAAGACCTAGAAATCGGCGAACGTCTTTAATATTTTAAGATAAGGATAATTAATAACAGCTTTAGTTTTGAAGGGGAAGGAAACAATCTACTGTTTTCTATAATATGGCCAAGAAACTCAATTTTTTATGTAAAAATTGACATTTTTCAAAATTTATTTCAAGTCCGTAATCACAAGCTACCTGTAGAACAATTTTTAGATATTCAAGGGCTTGGGACTCATTAGCAGCGGGAATAACGACATCATCCATATATGGGAGAACAATACTTTTCGAAATCAGATGTCGGAAAATGGCATTTATGTACCGCATAAAGGTGGAAGGACAAGTACTCAGTCCAAAAGGCATTCGTCTAAATTGATACTGACCATTGTGAGTAACAAAACTAGTAAATTTACGGCTCCTTTCATTTACCGCGACATGGAAAAATCCATTTTTTAGATCTAGAGTAGTAAATATTTTAGCATTTTGGAGACAATCTAAAATATCGTCAATTAAAGGAAGAGGATAGTTATCTTTAATAAGTTTGCGATTTAAGCGTCTATAATCAATGCAAACTCTTGATTTCCCGTCTTTTTTTTCTTTACTACCACAACTTGACTAGCGTAAGGGGATGAACACGGCTCAACAATTCCATTTTTAACCCATTCGTCAACTTGAGCGTCCACTATATCTCGTTCAGCAAATGGCAAACGTCGGGGCTTATGAAATATCGGTTCGTCGTTGGTGAGAGCGATATCAAGCTCAATGTTTACAGTTTTTGTTTTTTTAGGTGTGTATGTCGATAGCAGTTGTTCGACTTCAGCTCGATTATGTTGAGAAACATTTGGATCGATATCAAATGTGGGTGAACCGTCAGAAATCGTCATAATAAAATTTTCATTGTCATTATCAGAAGGCCTTAAAATTTGTGCAAATTTTACGCCTGTAGGCGATATATTTAGATGTGCTTGTTTAATTACGTCACAACCGATTATAAGGTCATAATTTGTACAATAATTTGGTACAACAGAAATAGTAACAGGAAAAATTTGATCATCGATTGTAATTTCAGAATCAAAAGTTCCTATCACATTAATTCGCGAAAAACCAAAACATATTAATAATGTGTTGGTTTGTTTCAGTGGCGGTGCATCTATATTTATGTAAGTAGAATTTCTTAATAGTGTTAAATTGCTGCCTGTGTCTACTAACCCGTTAAGTTTACGCCCAAAAATTGTTACGTCTTTACACATATTAATAGGAGAAGGCAATTCATGCACAGCATCTACACCAGAAGGTGGTGTAGAAGTGCTATTTAAATTAGCTCGTCGGCATTCAAATGATTTGTGACCATAAAGATTACATGAGAGGCATCTGGGGCCACGTGAATGATTAGGACAAGATTTTGATAGATGACCTATATCATTACAATTAAAACAACGTTGGGGATTTTTAGCTGCGTCGGAAACGTTAAATCTTGTGGGTTTTCGTTGGAAGCTTTGTTGATTAAATTCGCGTCCTCGGCTTTCATATGAATGACGAAAATTCGGTGAATTAGAGTTATGTATTCCCATGTTTTTAATGACAGTTTCATAGGTACGTAATTTCTGCTTAAATTCGGAAAATGAGGTTGCACCATAGAGGATTATTTTATATGAACGAGGCCCATCAATTCCATTAATTACGTACTGGATAATTGATGCTTCGTCAATTTTTGAATCACATCTATTTGCTAATTCACGCATGGAATTAAAATATTGCATTAAAGTCTCGGTTTTATACATTTTCCTTTTTTCTAATTCACGGTGGATTTCTATTGAAGTGACTGAATCGAAAATTCTTCAATTAAAGCTTTTGAATGACTCGTATGTATTTAAATTTCTTTGTGAAAAAAGAAATGTTTTAGCAGTTCAAATACTAGACGTTTCGCGAAAATTAATTTTGAGAAGAACTGATAGCTGGAATAAATCAAAATTTTCTTCAATATCGCGAAAGAAACTATTTACAGAATAAAAATCTTCCCCGGTAAATTTTCTACTAGTCGCCGAAATATCCCGCAATAAAGTCCAAAACTGGGTATTCATTTCTGTAAGAGAAGCTTCGTTTGAATAGGGAGGAAAAGTATTTTGTGTACAAAGAGATGAAACGTTTTGATGTGCCGGCATGAAAGAATAACCTTGAACGCTGGGCGGGGAGAATTGCTGACCGGATGTTGCTGAAACGGGGAGTGCTGGTCTGTCCTTTCCGATGAAAAATTCCTGTCTAACGTGATTCGTTTTGAAACGTGGTTTTGAAACTATGTTTTCGCCTTCAGAAAAGGATGCCTCCGAATTATTTAATGTTAGTTGGAATTCATCTAAGTTCGTCAAAGCTTTAAATATACTATTGCATAAATTTTGCTCATTTGTTTCTACGTCTAAATGCAATAAATTAGCGACTGAGATAAAATCAGGCAATGAGAATTCGGTTAAAATTTTTTCTTTGTGTTCTTCAACTCCAAACTCTTTAGGGAATGTAGAAAAATTTCTTATTTTATTTCGCGAAGAACGGTCAAATTCGGTGAATCCTAATATAGAATTTAATGTTTTTACAGCACGAGTTGTACCACATTTCAACGAATTAGCAATTATAGTAATATCGCCTAATTTAATTTTTTACAGGACATCTTAATATACAAAATTAATCACTTTGAAATTTAGACGGTGCAAGGTTGTAATCAAAATTTCCCTATCACACTCTGAGTTAAAACTACTAAATACAGTTATTTTAAAGACAAAATAAACAAACAAAAAATACGTTTAATTAAATTTTGCCTACCTGGGGTTGGGGAGCAGTCCGTACAATAAATCCAAATCCAGTTGAGGCACTAAATGAATCAAGAAAAGAAATTCCAACAGCAACACGTTTTTACGCTTTTTGCAATGTAGCGTCCACTGAAGAAAAAATATTAACGCGTCTTAAAAATTTTCTCTCGTCTAGAGGAGATTTTCCTTAATATGCAAGAGAAAGGTCGAGCCCCCAAAATATGGGAAAATGACTACAACCTAAGGATGATAAATGATTTATTTAACAAGATGAAATATCTAGATTATATATACTGAACAGCAAAGGAGAACGTCTTTCTCCTACGTCTAAAGCTTAGCGTCCCTAACGTCCGTCTACATATTTTCCCGTGTGTCCTTTTAGTCGGACATTCCTGACGGGGTGTGACGTCAGTGTGGACTGCTCCACCCTAAGTACAGGGGGAGAGGTTGTACATTGCACATATCCAACCCTACATACATTTCGGTCTTAGAATTAAACGGTGTGTTACAAGTTTAGATATTGGCCAAATTTGATCTACTTATTTCAGAACACCTTAATAATGTCAGTAAATGTAAAAATAACAAAACAGGTATTCCACACTACTTAGGGCAGCATTTTCGAAATGGAATAATGAGATATTGGACCAGATATCTACACCAGATATAAGTCACAGAACAAATAAAATTTGTAATTAAATGTGTGAGCACTACTGATATGGTAAGGTATACATTTTAGAATTTTTTCTAGGAGCTTTTAGGAATACAACACAAGAAATGCTTTCAGATTTGGACACAGTCCCTGTTGAATCCGAAATCTCTGAAAAGATTGATTTCACCAAAATAATTGGCAAATTTACTTCTCAGAAAGCCAGAAAAATTATTTTATAATTAATTATTAAGTAGCCTTTGTAAAGGGACTGATTTACATACTTTTCGTTTCACGAGATGTATGCCTTAGTACTTTATTAGATTATATTTTCTGAATAAATACTACTATGTGTGTGTTTTGCTTTTCTAATTATAAAATGTCTACTTTTATTTCAAAGGTAATATTTTTGCTTGTTTATTATTTGTTAAAGTATTTGGTCGTTATCATGAACTATTAGCTGACCAAAAAATAAAGAGTTTTGTACCTAAATTTTTACTTGCATTTTTATTAATGTTTTACTTTTTACACTTATGCGGGTAGATGAGTTTATAACCTCAATATTTAAGAATTAAATAAGTAATGAAATACATAAGTATTGCAATAAGTCATTAAATATATAAGTATTATAATAAGTAAATATATAAGTATTATAATAAGTAAATATGTATGGAAGTATTATAATTAATAATTAATTATAAAAATACTTATCAATAAATAGTAATAAGTATAATAATACGTAATTGAAGATGTCGAAATGTAAAAATTAAAAAAGTATTATAAGTCGAAATATGAAAAATTCTATAGAAGGCGGCACATTAAGTCTTCACACGTGGGCGGCCGACTATCTAGGATCGGCCCTGAGTATAAGTACATTTTGTAAAAACTTCGTCATCATGAAACATTCCTTAATACAATTAATTTGTTTCACCACTTCAATATAAAAAATTTTTAAGTCAATTCCTACATAAATTTTAATAAATTATAATTAAATTATCGTATTTTTACCCCAAACAGTAGTGTATAGAAAGTTTCAGCTCATATGAGCGCTTGACAATGTGAAAAAAAAAACTTTTCAAGTTTTGACACAAGTCGCCAAAATAGTTGCTTAGTCGCCAAAAATGATGCCAACGGGGCTGTATTTGTAATTCTTTGAATAATTAGTTTTAATCAATTAATTTTTATTAATTATAATTAAATCACTGCATTGTCATCCAAAATAATCATGTATATAAAATTTCAGCTCAATTGAGCGCTTTAAAATGTATTTTATTAACGATTGAAAATTTGATGAAGATAAATATATAAATATATAGATAGGTGAGCTAATAATAGGAATTAAAAAATACATTATATTTTTCATTCCAATGAAATCCTGTCTTTTAGCTTCCTCAAAAAATATCATTTTGGGATCTAAATAAGCCAGTAACAGCCTCCGGACAGGAGTGATCTCTTCTGTTTAGTGGTTAAGTTACTCGGCTTCGAAGCCATAGATTACAGTTTCCAAACCCCGACAATTACCAAACAATCAGTAGTTATAACAGATGGATTATAATACTTTTTTTTATTCCTTCCAGCATGAATTTGAGCGAAAATAACAAATGACTTTCTATACCAAAATGAATTTGCATCAATAAATGTTTTATTTCTAACAAATTTTTGCCTTTTCTTCGTTTGAAAAACGTTAGATTTTTTTAACCTTGTCTGTGTAACTTAAAATATTTTCTGAACTAATTTTTTTTTGACATATGGGGTTGTGTAAAATTGAATATTACATTATTTATAGCACAATATGGCAAGAGTACTAAAAAAATTACAAAAAGTAAAAGCATAAGATAAAAACTAGAAAACATGCCCAAGACCAGCAATATAAACTAAGCTTAAGAATCTAGATATATATTATAAATGTGAAAGTTTGTTTGGACTTTTGGTCGTCTTTCACGCGAAAACAACTGAATGGTTGTTAATGAAACTTTACAGTAATATAGATTATACATCAGAATAACGCATAGGTTATAATTTCTAGCATAGGCTATAATTTATAAAGATATTGTGTGGGGTCCAAAATATAACGATATTTGTCAAGTAAGTAGGAAAAAATTCTGCCATCTGCAAGCAATTCTGGCGTGCGCAGCAAAAAAGCCCACGGCAGCACATCTCTATCTTTTATTTGTGAAGAAAACCTTTTTGTTTTGGCTACGCACGGCACTCGCTTCTAATTTATTCCTGTAATCATCGTTATCCCTAATTTTTTTTTATTTCAGAATAAAAAAAAAGTTAAGTTATTAAGTTTTAATGGAAGAGGTTGCTATAAATCTTTTTATTTGAATATTTTTTTTATAATTTTACTATTCCCATTTGGTAGCAAAAAAATTGATCATTTTCAAATTAAATACTTTTATTTATTCTGGTACTTACAGTAGATAAGCTTTCTCTTTCACACTACATCATGTGGACAAATTTTCAAAATTGTTTCAGGCTAGTAGTTAATGATAAAGCTATAATTTTAATTGAATAGGCAGATATTGTATTTTTAAGTATAAAATTAACTAAAACTACTGTACCGCATTTTTTGCAATGAGTGAATATTAACGTCGCACTGTGCAGTTACACGAGGGCTTTTGGCAATGGACCATATAATTTTGAACCATGGTCAAGTGACGTGGACAACACCTGAGCTGGCACCTCCTTCTCCTAACTACCACATCACACCAACTTAGCAGGAATATTCTTTGAAATCCACTCTTCCAAGATATATGGCAGCACGGGTTCTATGATGAGTATTTTAGCGGGGAAGGCAAATAGTTTTGTAGCAGATATTGCGTTTTCAGCTAGCGGCGTTTTCAACGGATTGCAAAGATTATTTTTGTCCCGAAAAAATAGTTAATGTCAAAATTTAAGTGTCTTATGTTTTTGTATGTTAATGAAGACCTCATAAAACAATTTGACTATTTTAAGTGAACGGTGTACATAATTAATTTTACAGTGGAATACCTTTAATTAATTTATTAGCTCTAACGGTTTAAATTTCCCAAAGTGGAGTATTTTATTTATGTATATCCCTTAATTTTCAATGTAGTGATTTCAAAAAATATATATTGCATGAAAAAAACTGCAGTAAATCATAATGCGGTTGGATAAAGTATTAAAGTGCATCGCGCCCTTACACGGCGGGTCTTACAAAGTTCTAATAAAGCTCGAGCTATGAAAGTAGCTAGACATTTGCCAACTTGACTCTATCGTCAACATTTCGCTATGTTTTTCATTGAATCGCCATTATAATTTAAGAAACGACGTTGCTAGCGAATGTTACAATTTTAACATAAAATAAATACAACAGGAAGTATTATTAATGTATTACACTTTCAAATATAAATTATTTTCACTATATTTTAAGTGTTCATTACACAAAACTTTTAACAATGTGTTACTTTTGCTGAGCAGAGATCAGCTTAGGGAGGTATTTTCAAAAATCGACCCTCAAGAGTGTTACGGGTAGTTATAAATAAAAAAATCCTTTTTAGTAGCTATTAGATCTACAGACTTAAAATTTAACAAAGGTGTTTTTTTTTCTTCTTTCTTTTTTTTTTTTTTTTTTTTTTGTTCAGCTGAGATATGCAAAAAGCTTTTTTTTTTGTTTAATTTGTAATTGATGTAAAATTAACTCATTAAAAACTTCTTTATCCTTCAATCTGTGTTTTTCCGTTCACTCGTGCGAAGAACGGGTATACCAGCTAGGACTGCTATAAACTATAGTTAAACCAAAACTCTCAATCACTATGATAAAATGCAATAATAAACTTTTAAAAAATATATCAAAATATTTCTCTACTTAAAAAAGTTAAAACACAAAGATGAGAAGCAAAATGTAGAATTAACACAGTTACAGTGGTAGCACGATCAAGTGCTAATGTTAATAGGAATGTCATGTTACACATTAAAAACTACAGTAGCATCATTTGGTGATGAATTGACCGCATTATTCTATTTTGGCTGAAAGTTCTAAAATATTTTAATTTATAAGAACTATTGAAGTAGAGAATATTAAAAAAACATTTATCTATATCGCATTAAAAACTATAACTAAACTCTCCAAGGATTAATTGAAAAATTACACATAATTTATCTTAATGTAGTTAACTGGTTAATTTAAATCATGAGAAATGGAAAATTTACATGAAATATTCATTAATTTTTTTTGGGAGGGGGTGCACTAGATCAGGTGATACTCCCATCATTTCACTATGATTCATAGTAGAAAGGTCTGTTGTCCTTTGTAGCCCTTATGTACAAAGTTCTTAGCCCTTATGTTGTTTCAAAATTCGATATTAATAAAACAATCAGTCATTAGAAATTAAGTAAAAAATAATGCAATGATGCAGAGATGAAATATATAAGCATATCAAACTGATAACAAGGGGTGTGTAACCATTATTTACTAAATACAGGAAACTCATTGTAAGCAGAACAGTTGCTTATTGCAGCATGTTAAACGTTATAAATTTCCAGCATTCAAAAAAATATATATATTCGAGTAGCTAAATTTAACAAATTTACTGAGATAATCATGCTTAAAATTTTCAAAGAGAGAAGAATTTTCTTAGTTTTTAAATATTTCTGAAACATTTTTTCTTAAAAATAAAATGTACATTTTATAACGAAAATATTTTTTTATGAAGTGCCAATACAAATTATTGATTTTTATTTTGCATAGCCTAAAACACTTTGACTCAATACATATAAAATATCAATCGCTACATGTATTTTACCAGTAGAAAAAATTAACTCAATATTGGTCAAGGTTTGTTAAAAAGTTTTGTATTGTGTGTGAGCATGCTTTAAATTTAAAATACAGTTGACTCTCGATAGTTTGAAGTTGGAGGGACCAATGAAAAACTTCGAATTATCAAGAGGTTTGGTAAAAACTCACAAAATATAGAGAGAGAAATTTTTTTCTATCACATTTAAATTTGAAACTATGTAATAAAACAATAATTGTACATATGTATAAAATTATTTTAAAACATTTTTAAAAAGTACATATAATATAGTATAAATATTATACAGAAGTTAAAAAGTTCTGTATTAAAAGAATGCATTTATGTGTTAAAAACAATTATTAAAAGAATACATACTATACATAATTAATCCTTTTTGATGAAAAAATATGTTCTATTTAAAAATCTGCTATGGATTCTCTCAGACATTGTGCTGAACACCATTGGCTCAAGACAGGGTCCAGTCTGGCCCATGCCCTATTTGATGCCACAAGTTACACAGATGAGTCGTAAATCGTCATGTCACTCTGATGCAAAATACACAATTCTATGCATCTCTTTCTCACAATAGCTGACCATCCTTTCTGTACATATGTGCAGCAAGTACACATGTTAAACAAAAGATATGGATGGCTAACACGAAGTGCAGCCAGTTTGTTGTCCATAAAAGTGTCTTTTGCTTGAGAAACTAGGAAACACAAAGAAGGGATGGCAGGCAGATGGTCATAAAAGGGGCTACGTTACAGGGGTGACATGCACAGAAAAAACAACACAAAACATGCAAGCTCCAACCTACTTGCTACAGAACTCTTCATGATAGTGAGTGTTCCAATTGTTGAGAGATAACTTCGAATTATCGTGTGTTGTAATCTGGCCAGCCTCAGATTTTACTTCAAAATACAAAGTGTACCATAAAGTATTACTTTAATTCAAAATATCAAGAGTTTTTCTAGGGGTTGAGCACATGCTCTGAATTGGCAAGAGGTTCATATTATCAAAGGTGTGAATTAGCGAGAGAAGACTGTATGTATATTTGGTGTACAGATATATATATGTGGGAAATTCCCACATGAACATTCTATAGAGGGCGCTGTCAAGGCAGCCACCAGGAGTTATCGAAGGAGAGGGGATTCAGCGAGCATAGGTCGATGATCCGGGGCTGAAGGAAGAGTGACGAGAACGGTGGCCGAGTAGGGACCCACCAACCCGTTGTTCACGAGAGAGACGCGTAGGTCACTCTCAACACTATCGTGCAGATTAAGTATCATTAACTATACCAGAACTGTCGTTAGAGCCAGAGGGGCTTAATCGAATTGTAAATACTATTTTATATGTGTTAAACGTCTGTCGTAGTGACTAGAACTGTGTATTTTGTCCAGCATTAAACGTTAGATTAGAAAAAAACGAAAGTGTGATCATTGAATACCCCTAGAACTCTGTACCATAATCCCACATATATACACACAAACATAAATGTATTGAAATTTGTTTCACAATACATTTATATTGTTCACAAATTTTAAAAATATTTAAAACATCCTTCATCATTAATTTCACTTCTCTGCAGCTATTGAATATTAAATAGTTGATACAAATGTTGAAGTTACTTGCCATCACAGCTCAACAATATAACCATTAAACTTTTCTGATAAACAGCTGATTATGGTATTACGAATAAAAAATCCTGATATTATTATTATTTCACTGATGAGTCTTTGCATAGAATATAAAAGAGAAATTTAAGAAAGATCATATAAAAACTAATTGAAGTGACAAACATAAATTTCTTAACACATATATAAATTATTCTTAGGTTAATTATAATTTCTTCAGCTTCTACAAAAAGGCAAGTATGTCACATTCTTTACATGATTTTTAACTAAAAACTGTTAACTTTTTTATTTATTTTTTGATTTGATGATTATCTAACGATATGGTAATATCATTATTCAAAAGATAAACAAAAATATCAGAGAGAGCTAATAATAAATGTAGAATTAATGGGAGCCGAGACATGCTATAAGATCAACAAACAGAAATATACTACATTAATTCCATATTTTTTATTTTAAAATATATGTGATTCGCGTAATAAATGTTATGTTTTTCGTTGACCAAAAAAAACATTGTGATATTGAAAACAGTATTTCATAATTCATTAAAATAGCAGAAGTATCAACATTTAGTTATTTTTTTCATACAATTAAAAAACAATCAAAAGATATAAAAATAATTTACATAACATAAAACAAAGTCTTTTAAGCTTTATCTCTAACAATATCTACACACAAAAAAACAAATCTTATGATAGAAATTTAAAAATTCCAAAGCAACTTAAACAGATATTTACATTTTTTATGCATTTTTATTCTATCTGTAGTTAAAAAGAAACCCGTTCCAGACAAAAAATACATATAAATATTATGTTTATTTATCATAAAATCTAGTTTTAAATCAGATTAAGAATTCTATAAAAATTATTTTTATATAAAGAGGGAAAAAACAAAACAAAATTATGATTATAAAATTCATAATAATATAAAGCAGAGAAAATCACTGAAAAAAGATATAATCATTTGTGTTTGTTTTATATACTCTTAAAACGCAAAGATATATGCAAAACCTATTTTCCTTACCTGATATTTAAAACTTTAAATTTCAGGTAAATTATTTTTTTAAAGACACATTTTTCTGATTTGCATTAAATATTATTTCCAAATATGCACTATATGACTTAAAACGCCAAACACAAGATTTTTCACTTAGTATGAATACATTTTCTTTAAGTATTACGATAGAATGTGCTTTCTGGCAAATTTCAAAAATACAAGGCTCTTCCTTGATATGAATGCATAAATGGATTATTAAAATTTTATATAGAAGAAATAGAAGTTTTGCTTACAGTTTTAACTGGAATGAATATGAAAATGAAATTGTAAATGATTCTCAGAAAATGCTGTCTTGTATATTTTCCCAAATCTCTTTCTCCTCTGTATGAATACACAAAAAAATCTCTCAATATCTATTCAGGGAAAAGTTGTTCTACTAAATTTTTTTTTTAAAAGCATAGTCTTTGTCTGTTGAAGGAATGTGAAAATGTTTTTGCAAGTGTGTTGTCTGGGAGAGGCCCTTTATACATACTTCACAGATACATGGCTTTCTTTGTATGGATATTCAAATCAGTGATGAAGTTAGTACTGAGGGAGAAGACCATCTCATATCTTTCACAGACATATCGTTTTTCCTTTGTATGAGTACGCAAATAATTCTTTTAAGTACTATCACGGGCAAAAAAGCCTTCTTACAAAGTTCACATACATATGGTTTTTCCTTTGTATGAATACGCAAATGATTCCTTAAAGTACTATAATGGGCAAAAGCCTTCATACATATTTAACAGACATATGGCTTTTCATTTGTATGAATACGTAAATGATTCTTTAAGGTATTAAAATGTGCAAAAGCCTTGTGACGTCTTGCGCGTGTTTTCTTTAACAAGTCCTTTGGGTTCTTTGGGCCAGAATTAATGGCAACTCTTTTCCAACCAAATCATCCAAGAAACGAGAAGTGAAGAGATGCAAATAATATAGGATAAATATAGGATCTTAGAGTAAACATTATCGCAATATAATGGTAGTGTAAAGGAATGTTAGACAATTGAGGTGCGTTGTGGTATTGGATGATTATTGAAGTTCGTCGTTCAAAGATTCAAGTTCTACGTGTCGTGGATAAACATATTGGTGATCGATTAGAAGTTAAACGTAAAGCTACATACCATTGTAGATAAAGACAAGTTTATTACAGAATAATATAAGGTAGGATTGTTTACTTATTATTATATTTGAAGATTAAGCGGTTCAATTATTGAGATTGATCTGAATTATATTGTGTGTTGCGTATTAAGTCATCGTAGATTCTCCCATTCTTTATTAATCTTATATTTGTTCAAAAAGTTTAAGTTGAATATCTTAATAAAGTCATATTAAGAAAATGTTTGATCCGAGTTCTTTCGCAATCTCTACACCTCTAGCTCACGCTGATACTTCGAGGGATGTACCTTCAAGGGGAGATACATCCCAATGGCGCCCAACTAGGTTTAATCTATATGACACCGAGATGAGAAACGCGAAAGGATTTAATGTTTGGCCAGAAGTATATTTTTCTGGGTCGGAGAACGTCACCGAATTTTTAGAGGGTATAGATAACCAAATTAAATTACTTGAAATGCCCAGTGACTTATCGTGTGCTTATTTAAAAGGTCATCTCATGGGTAGAGCCCTGGATTGGTACCAAATATTCGGATCGACGTTAGTGCAAAATACCGCCGCGGACTTCGCACAGCTGAAAGCAGCATTGTCGAAAGCATTCCCTGCCATCCGAAATAAAAAGGAGTTGGAGACCCGTTTTTAAGCGTCTCAGCAAAGACAGAACCAGGAGCCGACAGATTTTGTTTACGATTTGCTTAAACTACATAAGAAATTAGAACTGGGGATGTCTGAGAAAGCCCTTGTAGATCCTATTTTCGTTAGACTTGAGCCGCAAGTGCAGGACTATGTGGAGGTGCGTAATCCACAAACCGCGATCCAATTATTAGAAGTATTAGCTAAATTTGAGGAAAGATATCCGTGCAAGGCAACATTGGGTTCGAGAAATAGTAATAACGTGGAAGGACGAGGTTGGAATGAGCGTAGGATGTCTAATGTTGGTAATAATCGAGGAAATTGGAGAAATTCTGAAGTGGTACATAGACCAAATAATGGTAGAAATGATTATAGGGGTAGCCATCAGAACAACCGTCAAGGAAATTAGTGGTTCGAGAGCAGGAATAGGTTTCAAAACGATGATCGCAGATTTAACGATAGGGGATATCAATTTAGAAATAGAGGTCAAAATGACGATTTCAGTAGAGGGTACCAAGGAAATAGGGGTTCGAGTGAAAATTTTAGTCGAGGCAGTAGAAAACAAATGGGACGTTTAAATGTTTTTAAAGTGAATGATATTAAAGGTGATCAGACACAGTCAATAAATCAGTCACCGATTAAACTTTCAGTAATATGTATGTCTCCGGTAGAACTTCCGTATGTTCTTATTTTATTAGACGAAACTTTTACGAAAGCGTTATGGGACACTGGAGCGGAGAAGTCATTTATATCGGAAGAGACATACCAAAAATATTTTTTTTTATAAACAAGTAAAGAAATCGAGTACTCAGGTGATCACGGCGCAAGGAGCTAAATGTCGAAATATGGGAGTTGTGGAATTAAATATTCGAATACGGTATTTCGAAAAGCCTTGGTTGTTCCATGTGTTGGCAGATTTAGAATACCCATGTATTCTCGGGATACACTTCATAGGTGGATCAAAGATCTTTTTGGACTTTGATCGAAAATCTTTGGCGATTCCATATTCGCAGATTAATAAAGTGGTTAAGACGGTTGAAATAGAAAAAGTAGAAATAGATCTTTCTAAGACAAAACTAGAAGAAAAACAGAAGCGGGAATTACAAGATTTGTTTAATAGTTTTCAAGGATTGTTTTCAGATAAACCAGGGCTTACGCATGTTTTATATGATGAGATTGACACGGGAGATAATCCACCAGTTCTTTCTCGTCCGTACAGATATGATAGGCTTAAACAAGAGATTCTCGATTATCACGTTGACAAAATGTTGAAACATGGAACTATAATTCCCATCCAGTCCCCGTACGCGTCACCAGTGGTGTTATGTAGAAAGAATAATGGGTTACACCACCACCGGATAATCCGGAAGCATATAGATTTGCTGTTGATTATCGGAAACTAAATGCGATCACAAAGTACCCTAGGTATCCTTTTCCCTTAATAGACGATTTAATAATGAACATACCCCACACAGGCATAATGTCTGCCCTGGACCTTCGATCGGGATATTTTCAGATGGCTGTGAACCCTAGTGATATAGTTAAAACCGCGTTTGTCACGAAAAATGGTACATACGCATTTCGCAGAATGCCCTTTGGCTTGTCAGGGGCGGCTCCTAATTTTCAGAAAGCTATAGATATAATTCTCAAACCCGTGATAGGCAAGTTTGTGAATGTTTACATGGACGATGTTATCATATCATCTCCATCATTCACTCAACATGTTAAGCATTTGAAAGAAGTTTTTCGATTATTACATGAGGCGGGGTTAACGTTAAATAAAGATAAGTGTAAATTTGGTTGTGAAGAGTTAAAATATTTGGGTTTAATTATTAATAAGGAGGGAATTAAAACTGATGAAACAAAAGTTCAAGCTATAGTTGAAATGAAACCTCCGCATAACTCCAAGGAGGTGTCGAAATTTTTAGGAATGTCCCAATGGTACGCAAAATTTATTAAAAATTATGCCGATATTTGCGAACCGCTTTATAATCTTAAGCGAAAATTAAAGAGATTTAATTGGTCGATTGAGGCACAGAAAGCATTCGACGCGGTCAAGGAGGCTATAACAAAAGCGCCAGTTTTAAAATTCCCAGATTTCAAAAACCTTTTGAATTATTTACGGATGCAAGCTCAATAGGGGTAGGAGCGGTTCTAAGCCAAGAGCAGAGACCAGTAGTATTTGCTTCTCGTACGCTTAGTGCTGCGGAGAGGAATTACACGGTGACAGAAAGAGAATATTTAGCAGTGGTTTGGGCTCTGAATAAATTCAGAACATATTTAGGTTCTTTGCCGATTAAAGTTATTACAGATCACGCTGCGTTAACACATTTAACGACTGGTAAAAATTTGTCAAATAGAATGATCAGATGGACATTAAAATTAGCAGAATTTAATATAGAATGGGAGCATAGGCCTGGAACTCAAAATACAATAGCTGACGTTTTGTCGAGAAACCCAATTGAAAGTATAATAGGAAAGAAAGTTAATTGTGCAACAATCAGAGATTTAGTGCTTTCGTCACGAGATCAGTTAATAAAAGAACAAAAAACAGACCCAGAAATAGGTCATATCTATAAATATCTAGAAAAACCAGAAGATAGCTCGATTAATGCGGCAATATGTGAGAATTGGTCTCGCGATTTTAGGCTAGTAGAAGGCTTGTTATTTTATGCGAAATATGCAACGTCATTAGGAGAAATGCGAGTATATATATTCCCCCCAAATATTTAAGGAATGAAATTATGAGAGAATTTCATTACAAGCCATTAGCAGGTCATTTCGGACGTTTTAAAACTTACCATAAAATAAGGGATGTTTGTTATTTCCCGTATATGAGAAAATTTATTGATCAATATGTCTCTACATGCCATATGTGCCAAATTAATAATTCTAAAAACGCGTTACCAGCTGGTCGGTTAATACCAATTGTATCAAATTATCCAAATGAAATAGTTACGTTAGATTTGTTAGGTCCGTATCCCGTGTCGAGAGTAAGACGCAACCGATATGTATTAGTAATTACGGATCATTTCAGAAAGTGGGCTGAAATCATACCCCTTAAAAAGCCTCTGCTCGAGTTATAGCAGATAATTTTTTTGATAATTATATATCGCATTTTGGAGCTCCAATAAAATTAATTAGTGATAACGGTCCCCAATTTATTTCCGATATTTTTGAGAATTTAAGTGAAAGATTAGGCATAAGGCATGTGAAGACTGTTGTTTATAGACCTCAAGCAAATAGAACAGAACGCGTAAATCGCGATCTGGTGCAAATGATTGCAAATTATGTCAATGAGCAACATGATACATGGGACCAATTCTTACGTGAGTTTGCTTATGCTATTCGTACGGCTGTAAACGAAACAACGGGGAAAACCCCTGCGGAATTATTCTTAGGTAGAAAGTTAATTACGCCTTTTCAGAAATTAGTGATGATATCAGACGGAACGGAATTTGCAGTAGGCGATTTTGAGAGATTGTTTGAGGAGGCTAGACGAAACACAGAAACTAAACATGACAAATGGAAGAAATATTATAATAAGCGTGATGTGCAAATTAAGGTGAATGATTGGGTTTTGGTAGCAATACATCATTTAAGTTCAGCAACAAGAAAAGTAGTAGCTAAGTTTAAACCAAAATTTGAAGGTCCGTATAGAGTATTAGATGTTAAGAATAACAACGTAGTGATATGGAAAGCGGGAAAAAGGTTAACGATTAATGTAGATCAGGTTCGAATATATCGTCATAGGAAGTGTGACGAGACGGAGATAGGAACTGGTAATTCTCGGATAACGGTAGTTTGCACGATGAATCAAGTGGTTTTGATAGAGTACAACGGAGATCAAATGAGTCGCGAGATGGTAAAAAGAAAGGGTCAGAAGTAAAGCGTGAGTTGGAGGAAAAGGGTTAATCAGGGAGAGAAACACACAAATGAGACCAATACGCGCAGTCCACTTATCAGATCAATACCTAGTTCTTGGTCTGAGAAAGATAGAATGATTAAAAGGGGTAAAAAGGAACGATTACCTTATAAGAGATCACATGAATCTAGGTCGGGAGGACCAGAAAGGAAGGTTCAGAAGGGATCAGAGCATAGAGTGAATAAAAGGGCTTTGTCGTCTAATTACAAAACTAATCATAGTTTGACAAAATACAGAAAGAAAAGCCGAAGGTAAGAGACAGTGACGCCCACCACAAGCGGCTACAACCTTAGACCACGAATTGGAAAAAGGTAAGAGTCCAGACCGACCATAGAGAGGAAGGCACAACAAGGAGGTCCAGTTCGTTCCAGAAAAGGCAGAGAAAGGAACGATAGTCCATACATCGAGGAGCGAACAAGATCAAGCAACAAGAATGCCAGACGAGGAGGTGATCAACAACGGCAAGACCAGGAAAGGAGAGGAACGTGGACAAAGAAATCCTTGTCACTGGAGGTCTTGGTAGGAAACGCCAACTACAAGTCATAAGAACCACCAGGTGTTGTATCGTTTCTTATTATATTGCAATAAAGCTAAGAATTTTTGCAATAAAGCCAAGTCACGGTCGGATAATTAAAATTTTAGAAGCCAAGCAAAAGTGGACACTACAATGAGTGTTTTTCTAGAAAAGGAAAAAGCTTTTGTCTTGTAAAATTTTTTTGTATAAATCTGGAGAATACAACTGTAAAAATGCATTTGTTTACTTCTGTTATGACTTCGCTGGGATGCGACAATTCCTTCGGTTGTTTGTTTTGTTTATTGAAAAATGTTTGTAATTGTATAGTGTATATATATGTGTTGTTATATTGTTTCATATTAAGGAACATCTGGTTTTGGGAAACGTGGCGTAGATAGCATACTAACATAACGTTTAACCAGCGCTACGCGATTTGAGGGGAAGTTTTTGAAAGAACCAGATGAAAAATATGTAGTATAGAAATTAGTTACAATTTAAAAGTGATATGTACTGTATAAAAATTGTGAAATGTAATCATAATGTGTAAAAAAAATTTTCCAAAGTACTTAAGAGATTTTTGTTTCAGGGTAACAGACCCTGAAGACTATAAGAAATTAACCTATACAAAGAACGGAGCTAAAGAGAAGATGTAAAGAAGAAAAATTGTTAGAATTTAAGTAAACGTTTAGGTAGAATTAAGTTAGATAAAAGACGTGTGGGCCTCGTTTTTTCTACCATTTAAGTCATATATGGTTTTTCCCCGGCTCTGTTACCTAGATGGGACACGTCTATTTATTCTGTACATGTGAGAATCTACCGTGATTAAAATGAAATGCATGACTTTGAATGTTAGTCTATTTAATTAAGTAAAATTTATTGAAGCTGTGGAAATTCAAATTAAAGAGAAATATTAAAAATTAAACTTAAGATGAATAGTAAAAATTCAAATTTAAGTGAAGCATTAGAAATTAACGGTTAGAATAAAATTTAGGCACGTAATTTCTTAAGGGCCATTAACCCTCTAAGTGGATAGCACGGAAAATTCCGTCACCGTAAAGATGCTTCGAAAATGCACTGCACGGATTTTTCTGCCTTCAAGTAACGTTTTCAAAAGCGGATTAGCCGTACTTTTCTGAAATCCTTTCCCCCTTTTAAAGGTTTAACATCTTGAAAGATAATTCGGACGGTGGAAGCAACACAGCAGGACACTGATAGGAAGTTTTATGGCTCACAGGAAACCCCCTGTTTTGACCCTGGGGCAATCGTAAAAAATCGGGGAGAAATTTCTTTAGACCCCAGGAAGTGTTTATTTGTTACCTCCTATTTTAAAAGTTTTGAAAAGTCCCAACGCATAAGTAAAATATGTTACAATTCCCTTTTGGTTTCATATTAATTTCAAACTGTAACAAGTTGGGGCGTGTCAGTGCAATCTGCTATTTTATATAGTTAGACAAATTATATTTTTTTAAGTATATTCTTTCGCTTCATTTTTCTTATTTTAATCAAAGCTTTCAGTTTTTGAAACATGATTATTTATTATAAGATACCGAAAAAATTAACAAAACACCAAACTCTTTAAAATTTGAAACCTTTTCAATTTTCCAACCACTAAAAACGAATAAATTTAAACTTCATCAAATCATTTGAAACATTTTCTTACACTTTGATAAAAATAATAACGAAAAAAAAACTAATTAAGATTTATTAGTTTTTTTTTTTTTAGATTTCAAAGCCCAAGTGTTCAGGGAAGTTTAAGTACAGTGTGCCTAGTTATATATTGTTAAAATACACCGAATTATATTTGAATTTTAAGTGCTTGAACTTCAGTTTACATCAAAGACAACATGAATGAAGATTTTCACACATTTTTTTTATAACTTGAATGTTTGAATAAATGGTAATCAAAAATATACGGAAACATTTACAGTAGACATTTATGCATATAAATAAACATAAAAATCAATTTTAAATTCGAGCTATTCAAAAACATTCGAATTATTGTTCAAAAATATCTATTTATACAAAATACCTCAACATTTATCTTTTTTAAAGGCTAACTGAATAAGTAATTAAAATCTGGATATTTTTGAAATCTCGACCGTATAAAGCTAGAAATTTTATGTTAGAAATTCCATTTGAAATTTCGAAAAAAAAATGCATCACGCAGTTAAAAATTATTTACCATAAGTTTTAGCAATTGTTTGAGTATAATAAAAATTTCAAATTTTATTATATAGCTTCTTTGGTATCTTTTAATATATTTCGAAGATTTCATACAATTCAGTTGAAAACTGCATGCTAAGAACAAAAAATATACTAAAAATTGATGAATATACAATTACAATAAATTCTTACATAGAAGCAATACTGAGAAGCTAAAGCGTAGGAATGAAAATTTTTGAGTATATCTGAAGAAGTTTTCGAAATATTTATTTTAAAGTTCACAGAAAATCTGTGTGCGTTATGTTACACTTAATATTAATTAAATGGTTAAAATAATATGTTAATAACAGTCATGTAATCGTGTGATGACACATTCATATACTAATAAAAATTATAATCGTCATTGATGCGAATGTCAAGAATTGCATGTAATTTTAAATTCAGAGATTAAGATATTGATGTAGAAAATATAAAACGACCATCTAAAATACATGAAAAATGCAGTCTGCTATAAAATGATCTTGACAAACAAAATCCGGCATTTTCACTTACTATGGCAGAGCCGGCTTAGTCAGGGGCGATCTGGAAAAACAGAGAGAAAACCGCGGTTTTTTGATGGATGCCGCTCTATAGCTTTTAAAGTTCCCAGGAAAAATTATATATATATAAATTACAAATGCAAAAATAAATCTTGTAATTTTCCATACATTTTTATAACAACGAATAGTGGAATTGGCTTCCAATACATTGTTGTGTTTGACAAAATGTAAGGTAAGCAACCCTACTTTAGATAGATTTGTACTACTTTTTCGTAACCGTATTCCTTTTAAAATTAATTCGTGCAGCCGAAATACACCTTTGGCACCCTTAAAAATTTATGTAAACTATAACGGTTAATTTTAATTTATGCAACTTGTGAAATGTTCATAATTAACCATTTCCGTCTAAACAGTTTACATGGAAAAAAAGTTTGGACTCCCTCATTCATTAGGGATTTATATAAGATTCTAAGATTAAATTTTATTTTCACCGAATAGGATCGAGTGGTAGTGTATAGTGCTTCCACACCACAGGTCTGGGGTTCTATTAACGGGCTGCGCAAGGTCGACTCTGCCTTTCATCCCCGCTACATTGGGTCGATAAATGAGTACCAAGCTTGCTTCGGGTCTTAAACACTGAAGGTCTCTCTTCAGACAGACCACCAAATCGGGACATCTGTTCATGCACCTCAGCGTCCAATGGTCACGTGTATTATGATGGGCACAGTAGTTCTTGGCCCTCATGGATTGTTGTGCCACTGAGTTTGAGTTTTAAGTTTGAGGATTACCTCACTTTGGGGATACCCCTTAGATAAACATGTATTTCCACTCATTTGCAATTAAACATTTTTCTTTCAATTACGTTTATTTTAGAAGGAAGTTTGATTTTTCAAATGTATTTGCTTAATAACATGTATATTTGTGTATTATATTAAAAATTTGATCAATCCAAAATTACATGTTTTTAGCTCCTCTAAAAGCTTTTAGGATTTTACAACTGATCTTACAATCCATATACGTTTTATAGTAGTATATTTAAAAATGATAAAGACATTTTTACAACTGTGTGAGCTTTTATGACTCGTTTATAAATATAAAAAATTGCATTCAGCTACAGTTTTTAAAATGTACTGAAATAAGTGGAGGAATAGGATACTTACATATTATGAATATTTTTGACTGCAGTAAGATATATTTATATTTCAGTTTCTTTACAATTTGAATAGAAGTTGTAAGCCACATTTTGCGAATAGTTTGATATTGAGTATAAACCCATAGGCTGTTTAATATTGTAAAGTGTTTTACTTTGATACCAGCACACACTAAAATAAGGCTCATTTGCAGTTATATGATCAGCTTCAGTGATATTTAAATTTTCAAAAATAGTCTACACGTACGAAAACATTCTTTCACAACCGCACACCACATCTCATACTATATCTTTCCTACAGCAGGAAATATTTGTGTATACTGAAAAATTTAATACAGGATGCATTTTCAAGTGTTAAATTTGTTTTTAAAATTTGGTATGAATACATTGTGGAACTGTCGGTTAACTTCACTGAACAAAATTGTTTTAAGTGTACTGTTTTGAAAGACAAAATTAATTAGGGAGAACTTTTCTCACAATAGAATTTGTAATGACTGAATTGTGTGAAAATGTAGTTATCGATGTGTGACATTTTTCCTTGTAATAAAAGAAACAGAAAGATAAGAAATTTAACTTGAGTAGAAAATGGTTAGAAGTACTGTCATGCGCATTTGAAGAAGTATATCCCCCAATAAAATTAAAAATTATTGACTGAATGTGTGTTATGTCCATCACAAATGCCAATGTAGAAAAGGAATTTTTATTTAATACAAGAAGTTTGAAAAGGAGAATTAGGAGGAAAATTTAAATTTTTCCGAAAAATATTCAGTTAACATAAAAATATCTTTTATATGATTTTAATTAAAATAAATTAAAAGTATTGAAATCCTTTTTTATGCTATTTTAAATTAAAAATATAACTGAATAGAGAAAGATCGGTTTTATTTCATAAATATAATCATCGTATGTATATCACCGTATGCACCATTTATTGTGTTATTGTTTAAAAAAGGAGATAGGGCCTTTGCTCTTTTTACCTCATTACTTTTTTAAAAAACAGGAAAGTGAGCGCGTTTTTCTTACTCTCATATTCAAAAATGAAAACAGGATGCTTTGTTCTGGTTCAAATCGCAATACCAAAAATATATTTTTTTTTTAATTTTTAAAAAATGACAGAAAAATAAATTTTGTTTGGAGAAAATATAATTATTTTTCAACTTCTAACATACTATTTATTTCATTTTTTCCTTTTTTTGCCCTTCATTTTGTTTTAATTTTACTGTGACTGAACATATAGGAGAAAAAAACATGGTCTTCCACTACAGCTTTCATACAAGATTGCCCAAGGCAACTTAACAGCTAGCTGTAAACGATTGATCTCTTGGTTCTTACTTGACAAAGGAACCGAACTAGGTCATAAAATTGTCCCCGTTCGACATCCCAAGTTCTAAAAGGGGGAAAGGAAAGAAGTCTGTTGCATTTTTAAAGGAAACTTCAAAATAAGAGTTAACGCTTTCGGAATAACTTTTCAGGAGAAAGGTATCCACTTAGAGGGTTAAGACCCTCGAATAAATCACGTTTTGTTTCTTGGAGGGGATTGTGACGTCTTACGCGTCTTTTCTTTAACAAGTCCTTTGGGTTCTTTGGGTCAGAATTAATGGCAACTCTTTTCCAACCAAATCCAAGAAACGAGAAGTGAAGAGATGCAAATAATATAGGATAAATATAGGATCTTAGAGTAAACATTATCGCAATATAATGGTAGTGTAAAGGAATGTTAGACAATTGAGGTGCGTTGTGGTATTGGATGATTATTGAAGTTCGTCGTTCAAAGATTCAAGTTCTACGTGTCGTGGATAAACATATTGGTGATCGATTAGAAGTTAAACGTAAAGCTACATACCATTGTAGATAAAGACAAGTTTATTACAGAATAATATAAGGTAGGATTGTTTACTTATTATTATATTTGAAGATTAAGCGGTTCAATTATTGAGATTAATCTGAATTATATTGTGTGTTGCGCATTAAGTCATCGTAGATTCTCCCATTCTTTATTAATATTATATTTGTTCAAAAAGTTTAAGTTGAATATCTTAATAAAGTCATATTAAGATAATGTTTGATCCGAGTTCTTTCGCAATTCCTACACCTTTAGCTCACGCTGATACTTCGAGGGATGTACTTCCAAGGGGAGGTACATCACAGCCTTCGTACATATTTCACAGACATATGATATTTCTTTAGTATGAATACACAAATGAGTCTTCAAAGGATTGAAATGTCCCAAAGCCTTCTTACATACTTCACAGACATATGATTTTTGTTTTGAATGAATACGCAAATGATTTTTTAATTTATAACCCTCTGAAAATGCCTTTTTACATACTTCACAGAAATATGGTTTTTCCTTTGTATGAACACGCAAATGATTCTTTAAAGTACTATCAAGGGTAAAAGCCTTCTTACATATTTCACAAACATATGGTTTTTTCTTTGTATGAATAGGAAAACTATTACAGGCAAAAGTCTTTTGGGAGAAGTGTGACGATAGGTTGGAGAACGACATTAAATTTCTATAATGCGTGTTCAGAATATTTTTGCTTTTGGTTAAAACGGTGATCTACAAATAAATCCAAATCATAAAAGAGCAAATGGATTTTAATGTGTGTGTGTTACTTGTTACTAGATAAAACATATGAGATACAGTTCAATTTAGTTCAGTTTTGATTTTATGGGATATGAAGCAACAAAGACTATACATATATTATCCCCTACGAAAAGTAAAGGATTTATAGATTAGTAGATATCAAAATATTTCAATTTCTGGATAAAAAATCTGAATGTTAATCTATTTAATATAGGTTACTAATTTTTTGAAAGTAATGTTGTATGAGATACATTCTAATACGAAGTTCGGTAGAAAAGGTAAACAATATGGTATAACGTTAAACCGAGAGCACTTTTAGAGTTGCTCTCACCTCGAGCATATATATTTGGGAAGGAAAAAAGGCTGCTTGTCATTGGTAGATGTACAATGCAATGATTATTTTGGGTTGCCTGATTTGGCGTTTTAGCATTTTTCTATGAGCTAGTGATTCATTGAAATATAAAAATTATGTCCATTAGGGATTATTTCGGATTGTTTTCCTGACAATTTTTTCTTTTATACTTTAAGTGTAATAGTCTAATTTTCTCACGCATTTAATTTTCTTTATAAAACTGATTTTATTGAAGTGAAACTTCTTAGCGCTCGAGAGTGAATGAGAAATTTGCCCAGTTTAGTGTAACAGTGAAAAAGCGAATAGAAGTAGTCTCCCCGCCCCCTCCGATTCCCCCGAATCGTCACCATGATGACAGGATAGCGATTTGGCAGGAAAAGGGGGAGCGGGGACACACCGTAACTTGCGTCATATCCGTGTAAAAGTTGGATGATTGATCACCTCCGATTGGTCAACTTGCCCACCTTCCGATTGGAAGTCCTTTACCCCCAGACCCGGGAACATCTATCAACGGTTGAAAAAGATACAGTGACGTTACGGTGTAGACAAAATAGCTCTCACACTAAAAGCGTGCGTTTTTGAAATATTTTCTTAGATTGTTTGCTACATGACGATGTTTTCGGCGGCTAATTTGCTTTTTTGAATTTTATTTCCGTTGAATTATTATATTAGTTCTAGTCAGAATGCCTAAATCAAATGCACAAAGAGGAAAAGTGTTTCGTGAAAGAAAGAAAAAAGAAAAACTAACAGCAAGTCCAGTCGAAAAAGTAACAAGAAAAAGCAAAAAAAAACACCAGGAAAATGCTGCAAATTTATTATAAGTGCTACTCCATCAGAGTGCATGAGACAATATCGAGCGCGGGAAAAAAACATTGCAAAATACTCTCTTAATGCTCAGTTTAAGGGATGGGAATGCTATTGAGACTCTTCTAATGACTGCACAGATTAATACGGACTTAGTGAACCACTCTGTGCCATTTTAATTACAAAGCCCTCAACAATTCTAGTGCATGTTGGAACTGATGCATGTAAATCAATAATGAATTCTATCTTACGTTACAAAAACTATGATTCCCATAAAAATGCTCACAAATATTTTCAAAGGCGATTCATTGATAATCGTTCAATTGATACGGGAGTTCAATTTTTGATAGATTATGGTTTAGAGATGGTTTGAGAACATCTGTTGCTGAGCACAAAAAATATTTTACCTGAAATTAATTTAGAAGACACATTAAAGCATGCTACAATTGCCGACAAAGTTTAAATAGGAAAAGTATACGAAATTTATCAAAATATAATGGTATTGTATACCTAGAAATTCCGGGACATCTTTCTACTTTGGATTTGGTATCAGAAAGACTCATTTCGCCACGAATACCTTCCACGCAAATTAGGCGATTGAGAGATGTGCTCGGTCAATTTGGAATATTAGGGTAAATAATCAATTTTCCAATGCCGCCAAAGAAGTTTCACTTCTATCGTGTGGCGTTCCACGCATCATTTTTTTTTCATTCACGTAAAGTCCAAATATTTTTCACAGATTTAATTTTGTAGAAGAAACGTATGGACAAGTTCTGCCGTAGCTTACTATGGCGATGCTGCAGTCATTAATACCCTTTCCTTTTTCTGGTTATAGCAAAATCACCATTGTTTTGAGCTAAAAGATTAACAAGTTATTTTAGAAAAGATACTGAAATAAATCATATAAATTCCTGAATCTGAAATCTACTGATCATCTATCCATACAGTTTTAAAAAAGTTTCAAAACCTTGCATTAGAAGTTTGAAATTCTAAGTTGAATTTCGATGTTTTCCCTTAGATTAACATTACACTGGAAGCAGGATTGAAAGTCATTCGGTTTCGGCTCAATGTTGTTGTTCACAAAGTAGAAATTGCTCACATTTTAACTAGGTAAATGAGGAACTAAAATACCAATAAAAAAATTTATTATATAGTCCATTACTGTTAACAATCCATTTACTGTTATTCATAATGCTTTGAAGATGAATTATATAATTCAATTTAATTCCTTATGCAAACTATAGAAGTTAAAATTATAAATAAAGAAAATTGATGTTTTTTATAATATATATTTATTGTATGTGTGGTGTAATATTAATGCACATTTTTAAAGGTGAATAAATTTGTACTTATATAAGATTGAATTTTTTCATGCAAGTGATATTTTAAAATGTGAACATATCTTAATTTCTGTTATGTAATTAGGTGATTTATTTTATTATTTGTGAAAGACTTGTTTATTCACATTTTAAATTAATTTGCCGAACAATCTATTTCCTTTTTATTTTTAGAATTACATTTACTACAAAATTTTAAGCTATTATAAACTAAACTGCATAAATAAACCCTCATGCTTAAATTTTTTAATCTATCTTTAGTAAAATATTATACATAAAATGATTCCTGACAGTTGCATAAAAAGCAAGTACTGATACGCTCTTTTTGTACATTTTTAATTCATTTCTCTGTGGCAAATGATAAATGATTACTGTTCGATTAATAAATGAAGTAGTTCCATTTTGTTTAATGAGGAAGAAAAATAAGAACATAAAAGAGAGAGTGTAAGAGATTTTTCCAGGCCCGATTTTCCACTTAAGCACACTAGGCACATGCCTAGGGCGCAAGAGATTTGAGGGCGAAAAAAAATTAGAAAGTGAAAAAATGAGAAAAAATTAAAATTTTAGAGAATGTACAACCGCATAGTATTTATTAATAAGCCAGTTATTCTCTTTCATTTTTATACCTAGATTATTAAATCTTCATTTCGCTAACGGACAAATTATTATGTAAATCGCTTGGCTTTTCTTTATCAAATCACATTTTGTTTCATATATACTGTTATTAAGTTGTGTTCTCAAAACTCGAAATAAAATCTTTATAGCAGCGTTTCTCAAACTGTAGAGGGCGCCCCCTAAGAGGGTGAGATAACACTACTTGGGGGGAGGGGGTATATCGCAAGAAATCGAAAATAAAAGATTTTTATCAATATTCAAATAAAAACAAGTTTAGTAATTACTAGTGACTTCTCTGGGGTTGTCATATCAAAACTTAATGTTTATCTTGCTAATTAGTACGGTTTATAATTAAAGTCGTATTGTATTGTGGTTTTACCATCAAAGTACATGATAATTGCATTCAATACATTTTTATTGTAAGAAGGGGGTGCGATGAAAATTATGACTGAAATTTAGATCACAAATATTGAAAGTTTGAGAAGCATTGCTTTATCGCAATCTATAATATTCTTTTTGGTATCATGAATTCCTTTAGATTCTAAGCAGGATATCTATACACAAGGACGGAGGACTCAATTCCCTCTCCTCATAGACCAACAGATTTTTAATCTTTAGCATAAAGATTTCGCCTCAGCACTTTTCATCTTTTTTTTTAAAAAAAAAAAAAAAAGTATTTGATACCCCTTATAAAAAAATTAGATAACCTCTGCTTCAGATTACTAGCTTTATTATTAAATTATCGTGCCAATAAGATACATAAATCCAAGCTGCTAAATATTTTGTGCAGGTTTGCTTTTTTACTCTGTGCTTGAGACGTTTGCATCTCTTCAAACTTATCCCTTATAGATTATTAAAAATAAAATATATATTTACTAAAAAAAATTTTTTTTTCTTTCTTTTTTTTATTATAATATGTATTGAAATATTTTTCTGTATTTACTTATATATATATTTAAACATTAGACTGGCTTAAGACAATTACTCGTGTAGTAAATTGTTTCCCGTTAACAAAATTTAGAAAATCAGTGAAAAAGCATGCAAAGTTTTTTTTTATTGGTAAAAATGCCCCGCAGTGGGAAAACGTTTCTTGGAGAATTTCCTGCACAATGTCCCCCAATAGAAACGACAGAAACACATTCCTTATTTTATGACTTGCTTAAGGGCTAATAAAAAGAGGGTTGAAATGATCCTTCAGAAAATCAATATTTTTGAAAAAGAGAGAGTTGACTCAATTTTAAATCAGCACACACACACAATTCCTTAAATTGTACTTCATTCCTTTAAAACTGCAAACGGTAATTATGACGTTACTTTTGATTTATTTTGTATTTCCCCTTGAGACTTAAAAAAATGTACAAAAATATTTTTATTATATTAAGATAAAAATCAAACCATACATTTATTATTTGCTTTCCTGTTCAGTTTAATAAAATCATTTTTTTTTTTTAAATCTTTTTTTGTAAGTATTTCGTGTTACCTCAGCTAATTTTAACACTTTCGTCTATATTTATAGTTGTATTTCAATGGACTTTCATAATACTTTTATGTTGATTAATATGCATCAATACTTGTTTCCTTTGCTTGAGTACGTCTTCCAAAAACACACACTTTTCTATGCAATAACAGTTGATACAGTTTAATTATTAGTGTACATAGGAAATTCAAGAAGATGGTACTTTAGGTAGTAATGAAATAGAAGTTTTTTTCACGAAACTTCAAAGTTTAATCCCTAGCATTGATATATTTTGACACTGATCGCACTTGCATTGAGCTATAGAAATAAAAAATAATTACAATATTTCTTCATCTTTGATTGAATGGAAAACGTTAATGCCTGTAAACTTTATTTACATAATATAAAAAATATTAATTTAAGCATGACAGTCTTGAACAAAACTGTTGCTGGGATGGGGGACCTGAACGCATATCATGAAACGCATATCGAGTAGGTACTTGATACTTTCAATATCTTGTTTCACTAACAACTGGTTCTTTTTTGAAAGCCTACTGATTCCCGTTCTAGAATTCTGCCTGAATTTTTTTTATAAAAAATAATAACAATGCATTAAAATATTCTTGATTCAACTGATGCTACAGAAAAAATAGATTTCAGAAACAGAAAGGTTAACGTTCATAATAAATAAACAAAAATTAATTGCAAATTAATGTTTATAACATGCGTAAATGATTTTGTAGAATTATTTTTTGTTGAAAATTTCATTTATGTTCTTACAAGTTAAACGCAAACTCAGTGGCGCAACAGCCCATGAGGGCCAGGGCCTACGATGCCCATCCCATTATACGTGACCACACGTGCTGAGGTATATGAGCTGATGTCCCGATCAGGTGGTCAGTCTGAAGCGAACCCCCTCCCCCCATGTTTAAGTCCCCAAGCAAGCTTGATAGTCATTTATCGACCCACTGCAGTAGGGATGAAAGGTTGAGTTGACCTTTGCTAGTCCGAGAATTTTATACAACTTAATGTGACTTATATTTGCAAAAGGCTCCATATTATGAATATAATACTGTTTATGTGTCTTTTGCCACACATCCGGTATAGTGGTTAGTGACGCTGAATACGGTGCTGTAGGGCCTGAGTTCGAATCCCAGAGAAGGCATGGATGTTTTGTAAATGTATTGTGCCTTCGCGGTATGGGGGTATTCTTAATAGCCGTCGAGCCACAAGTCCTCTCGTGAGGTAGGTGAAAGGGGAAAGAGAGGCGAGAGAAATTGAGCTGGAAACGAACCAACTCGTACTGTCACCTGTATAGTGCTCAAAGCTAAAGTTAACGACAGGCGTAAAAATCTATCTCTTCACCGCGAGGAATTTCGTGGACCTTAATCTGATGTCACTGTCGATCAGGTGGCATAATTTACAACATCTGTCTTGTATCATACAAAGTTTTAAAAATTCAAATTTATCGTAATCAGATTATTCAGTGAACATTTGGTTACTGAAATACACACATTTGTTTGAAAATTCTTATTTTTTGAGAAACATATTACTCTGAAATACCCTACTCATATCGTAAAGCATTTGATATTTACTTCAGATCACGAAAAAGATATTCATTTTTGAGAATTTTTTATCTTTTGTTCACTATATCTTACTTTTTCATAGATGTAGAGTATTATTGAAGACAAAAAATCAACTGATGTACAATAATTTTTCGAACATTGTACAATCTTAATATCTTAAATGTAATCCAATATATTAAAAAAGAGAGAGAAAAAAATTCCAGAAATTTATTAATGTACTCCATGTACGTTATGCAACAGTACGTAATGTACATTAATCTTTACGAAAAAAAAAAGAATTCATGTCAAGCATTATATATGTACAATATTATTTTTTTTTTTAAAAAAAACAAAAGTTGAATATAACAGTTTTTAAAAATACGAATTATAAATTGTTCCGCTTGAAAAAATATTTTACATTAAAAAAAGTTCATGCTTTATACGTAATCTGTACAAAGATTGATAAAATATCTTAAAAATTACGGTTAAAAAAACAATATCTTTCTTTCAATTTAATTATTTTACAATTTTTTTAAAATATTTTCGGAACTTTTTTTTTCAGAGGTATTTAAAACATGATATAATAATTTTGTAATTTTGAAAACTTCTGTTCCATACATAAACTATTCTTTTTTTAAAAAAATGTACTTTTGAGTTTCCGGTGGCTGCAAAATTAAACGAAAAAAATTGCCTAAAATGTCAGTAATAATTAATTAATTATAATTACATTCTTTATTTTTGTTTCATACTTTTTGATTACAAAAGCAATCGTTTCAATAGCTATCTGTAAATTTTTCTTTTATTAATTACTTATAGAAATTTGATTTTAATAAATATATATATGTTTTTCCAAAAGGATTATTTCTATTATTTCATTACTAAAGGAATTCTTTGTTAACTAAAAAGTACATCGTCTATTATTTATATGAAGTTTGAAAGCATTAACATAAAAATGAAGCCCGAAAAAAATCTTTTACTTTAACGAATAATGAAATGATACATTCAAAAAATCTACCTTTATTTTAAAGCTTAATACAATACATCTCCCCGAAGGAACCGACGGCGCTGTGATTTATGAAACAGCAGTTCCCAGGTTCGAAACTGAGGAGGCAGAAACTTTCAATTTTACATTACGCTACTTTTTAAAGCTTTACTCTTAGCATCAGAATCGTTTTCTTTTTATTATTGCTTCATATTAATAATTTTTTAATTCTAACGCAATATTTTTTTTTTATAAGTCATACATTGAAATTTGAAGCTATATCTTATCTGTGAGAAGGAGGGGAAGATAGAACAATAATTTTACACAAAAAAGAACCGTGTTCGGGCTATAGAGAGGGAAAAGAAACCTGTTTTAAATCAAAAATAAGTGGAATGGAGCAAATATCCAAAACGGTAAAGTTACTTTATTTTAGAAATCACTCACATTGTGCGCGTACAAACACACACACAGAAATGTTGATGTCACGAGGAAAATAGAAAGCCCGAGCAACGCTGGCCTAAACGGTGGAGGGGGGAAGTCATTTTGAAAATGAGTATTAGAAGTTCTGATTTTGTGAAAGGGAAAATTTATAACAGTAGTGATAGCCCGTGCAACTCGGGCCATGCAGCTATTTCAAAAAAGGGAAATTTTTTGACACAATTTTAGAAATCACTCACATTGGGCACGTACAAACACACACTAAAATACTAGTGTCATGAGGAAAAGAGAAAGCGCCCGAACAACGCCGGGTTAAGCGGTGGGGGGACGTCATTTTGAAAATGAGTATTAGAAGTTCTGATTTTGTGAAAGAAAGGGAAATTTATAAAATTAGAGATAGCCCATGCAACGCCGGGCCATACAGCTAGTAGTAATTACAAATGTATACATTTAATTTTAATAACTATAGTGTATACCTTTCACTTAATATGTCTTATGCATGTTGTGTACTTTTTTCTTATTTTTGAAATGTAATACGATATGTAATCATGAGAGCATTCTCAAGCGTCGCTGAGGTCACCAACAGTCAGGATTGGCCGAGTTTGTAGGATTTAAAGTATGTATTAGGGAATATAAATATATTCTCCGATCAGTGGGGTTACAACCTCACCAATAGATGGCGCTACCATCAAATATATGTATTCGCCTCTCGGAATGGTGGGTTTTAGAGTAGAAACGATGGCGGCGGAGACCGAGAGGAAGATTCCGGTTTTATAGGCGAGAAGTCACGTTTTCGGTCAATAGGCTTAGCGACAATTGAGAGTATGCTCCGTGAAATAGCTCATAAAGTTTTAATTGTAAATAATCTAATGTTTCATTAAACAGTAATTTCATTCTAATCTGCTTATTTCTTTGAATATCAAGATCCCGAACATGACTTACCCCTACATATGTGTGTGTGTATATTCTGATTATTTACCTGCTCATCATGCTTATTTACCAAACCACAATAAATCGAACAATAAGGCAATCAAAATCAATAAGTTATTCATGGGGAGGAATTCAGCATGAACACGGAAAATATTTTGGAAAAAAAGTTATCGTACCGGGGGAGCTCAGTCAAAAGAAGTACCTTAAGATTGTAAATAACTTTAGTCATTCCCAAAAAAGAGGGAGATATGTGACTAATATATTTTAGCTCACGTTAAGACTGTTAAACAGGAGGATAGTGTCAGGGCCATTGGTAACAATATAACAGTTTTACCAGAATTACTGATTTCGTGCACTCTATGCTCGACGTGACTATTCCCGGATTAAAAGTGTATTTATTACAGTATGGATGTTCTTAAAAAAATGTATAAAACGTTTTTCATTATGCTTTATATGGGAATACTCAAAAATAAATCTTGGCCTAGTAATCCTTCAAAGTGCTCTGTGCTTTTCCAAAAATCATAAAAATATTTTACAAGGAAAAAAGCGTAGCAGAATTAGTTTATTTCCAACTTCCCTAAATGAAAAAACAAATACATAAGAGCAGGGACGTAACTAACCGTACAAGTAAGTTCGAAGGTCAAACCGCAGCAAATACATTCTGCTGCCTACAGCTGATGTACAATATTTCAATAATAAAACAGTGATGTGAATTTTTTATCTTCCTAAAATTTTTTTGATTGAGTCTGGGTTTTGTTTTTTCTCTGAAAGAGTAGTACTTAATGTTTGAAAAGAAAACGTAATAAAAAAATCTATCATGGGATTACAGCAAATCAAATAAAATGTTTTTTATTTGGTTATAGTATCAAAGATAGCTAATGAGGTTTTGAAGTAGAAGCTTTTATTTTTTGATGACGTAATATTGCAGATGATATATATAAATTATATCAGTGTAAATGTGTATTTTTTATTATGTCAGAAAGTATTTTGTTTTAATTCACTCAGTTAAATATTTTTTAATCTTTTATTTTCGATATGCTCGCGCCCCCACAGTTTAAGAAACACTGCCTTTAAAATAAACATTTTATAATTATAAATGCAAAACAACAGAATTTACTCAAAAAATACAATCTAATAAAAATGAAATACTAAGGCGCAAATCTCGTGAAACAAAAAGAACACAAATCAGTCCTTCTGCAAAGACTAAGAAATAAACTATACCGTAAAATCCGGTGTATAACCCGCACTTTTAACTCAAAAAATCATATTGTTTCTCAAGTAATTTTTAATTTACTGAAACTTCTTTCACCAGAAGCTGCAGAAACAGAAAAGGTTAAAAAAATTATTAATGCTAGATCGAAATTGGGAAAACAGGGAATAAGATCATTTTTCACTGTAATTTCTAATATCTTAGTAGGCTGTTTTTTTACAAGGAAAAATATCTTTGAATGAAGTTATTTCATTGAAGAGCTGTATACCGTCTATATCTTATTTTCTCTTATTGTTCCAGCAATAGTTTTTTTCTACTTTTCAAAAGTTCATCTGAAAGTGGATAAGATGTGTACTAGTTGTCTCCTTTAAAGTCACGTTCTTCCCAAATGTTTATGTGTCTAAACATTTACTTCAAACTGTGTCTCCCTCTTCTAAATCTGGACCGATTTCAGTGAATGAATCATATTTGCTGTTATACTCTTCATAATTTAATTCTTCCTCATCATAATCACGAACAGAATTTCTTCATCCGAAAATACTGTTGTATTATATCTCTGTTAAATACTGTAATCATATCACATTTCTTCATCATAACTACAATAACACGCCATAGCATAAAGAAGATTTAAAACGCGCTCATGCATTCAGAATTGTAACGGCGATTCACGCGCAGGGGATGACATACCCGAAGAAGCGGTATCCAAAAATAAATATTTAGAATTCGCCTACAAGCAAAGGATGTGACCTTAAAGTCAGCTACACGAGAAACTATCCATTTTCCAAAAAAGGTTTAGAAGGAGCGTTTAAAAAAGGTAGACGGTGGGTATGGCCTACCCTGCGCGGGAAGTGCCGAGTTAAAACTAAGAAAGATCTCTGACATGATGCATTCTATATCGGTATAGTTAAAAATATTTTTAAAAGTATCTCCACATTTTAGGGAAAGTCGAGACCATTTCTTTTGCAACTTCAATGCTTGCACAAAGCCTCGGGTCTGCCCGAGGGACGATTTTTTCCCGCGATTCATATAATTTATTTCTCTGTAACAGTGTGGAAGGAATTTTGACGAATGCTTGAAAATAAAGTTATAAATTTTGAATTAAAAATAAATAAATTCTTTTTTAATCGAATCTAAATTTTCAAACTTTTTAATGTTTTCTCTTTATTATTGCAAATTGTTTCCATGAAATATTTAGAAAATGAAAATAATCTTAGGCTTTTTAATTTTTTTTCCAAACCCTCAAAAAATTACATTTTATCTTTTGTTCCAAGTTTTCTGACTGAATTACGAAATTTCTGATTTAATACAAACGAATTTTGTTTCATTCTTTTATTCTTTATAGAAATCATAGTTTCATTTCCAGAACAAAAAAAAATAGCTTAGCTTCCATATTACTTCCAGAATTATTAAAATATCTCCACCAAAAGTACGCTTTCAAAAATTCTAAGGTTTTTTTTAAAAAAACTAGAAACACACAATCACAATACTCTGAATTTGTAGTTTCCTTTTAAGGTTTCTAAATATAAGTTAATAAAACATTTATATTATTATTATACTTATTTGCTTGTTTTTCAAATATCTTAATACTTTGAGACTAAACAGAACAACAAAACATTTCTAGAATAATTTGAAATTTTTAAGATATTTCAAATTTTTTGACAAAGGTCACAATATCACAAAAGAAATTAAATTTTTTTTAACTAAACTTATATCTTAATTACATAAAAAATACTCAAGAATATACAACCTTACTACTTATTGAATAATTATTCACATTTATGTTGTTTGAAATCACTTATCTACTTTATAAATTGTTTTTATCATATTTTGATTTCTGTAATGCATTTTACTATCACTTTAATGAAATAGTTTTATACTACTAGGAGCAACTAAAAAAAATATTACCTATATTTTTCAACATTTATTACTGTTCTGTAAAAATAAACCTTTCATTAAATGCTTTTTATAAGAAATTTCTGCCATAGTTCTGACATTCTTATTGTTGCCTTTTTTAAAGATTTTAAATATTGCTATAGATGAATTTTGATTAACTTTATTAGAGAAGCATGCATGATGCTATACAATATATTTTAGAGAAATTATACGATTTTATTGTATTTTTATAATAAATTATACACATAACTAATTATTAGGTTGCATTAAATACTCTTTCAAATTCTCTGGGCAAAAGATCTTAATCAAGAAGGTATCATGCAAATCAGTCTTAAAATAGCATTAAATGCAAAAAGAATTTGTGCTTTTCAAATTCAATCACAAAATAATGGTTCTCTTAGCTGGAGTATATTAGAAAAAAAAGTATGTGTTTATTTTTAAGTAAACTTAACATACTTTATTTCTTTGAAAATTCTTTTCAGTTTGAAGCAATTTAAATTAAATATTTAGAAATCATAGTTTGGTCATTTATTACTAAACAAAATTATCGTCATATGTTATGATTAAAACAAAATCATTCAAAATAAATTTAACTACGTTTTAATTCAATTTGGTAAATAATTAATGATGTACTCAAAAGCTCATTAGTGTTTTGTATTTTAAATGAACTACTGCCATTTTTCATAAATGACTACAGAATATATTTTTACACGAGAGGCAAATAATATTCTTTCATTTGAATAACAATGCCAATTGAAAATGTTTTTAGAAGATAACGGTACATTCAAGCTATGAAAACATACATTTAAATACACTCATATCTATATATAAATTAAGTATAATTCAGAATGACACAGAAATTGAACTCTAAAATAAAAATTTCACCTGTAGAATTATCACACACATTTTGAAGATGCAAATTACAGGAAACCACCAGATGGTGCGGATAGTACGTCACAATGATGAAAGTGTAAGAGAGGAGTATATAAAGAATAGTGGCAAAGAAGTAAAATTGTTCACAAGCGCTTTAAAAGCTTTTCAGTGCAATAACTGCATAGTTATGGCACAAAGGAAGCATTTGGATCATTTTTTATGTGGTAGAATTATTGGACGACTGGAATGTGGACATACCCAGCTGGAAGTATCCGAGGAACTTGGAATCTCCCAGAGTGTCATCTCCAGGCTTTGGCAACGATTCCAAGATGATGGTAATGGGAGTAGATGTTACAGCACAGATCGCCTCCGAGTTACAACATCGAATGAGGACCGGTATATATTTGGCAGTTACTGCCAAAAGAAACAGACGGAGCACAGCATCAGAACTGTCTCGTCAGCTCTCTTCAGCTACCGGTACGACAGAATCAAGGCAGACCGTGTTCAGACGCTTAGGGCACATTGGTCTATATGCTCGTAGGCCTGTCATATGTGTTCCACTTACCGCAACTCACGGTCGTCTACGATTAACCTAGAGTAGAGAGAGCATGCATTGTTGACACCACAACAGTGGTCTTGTGTGATGTTTTCCGACGAGTCCAGGTTTAGTTTGCAGTCTGATTCTCGCCGGACTTTAATATGGAGAGCGCCAGTTACCCGTTACCACCAAGAGAACACTATTGAACGACACCGTTACGGTGGTGCAGGATGGCTCATTTGGGGAGGAATTATTCTTGGTTCCAGAACTGACCTGCATCTTCAGAGTGTAACGATGACAGGCCACATCTACCGGGATGTCCTTCTGGAACAATATGTACATTTGTTTCGGGGCGCCATGGGTGCTGAATTTCTGTTTATGGATGGCAACGCCCGTCCTCACCGTGCAAACATTGTAGACGAATGCCTTCAATCGGAGGATATCACCCGTATGGATTGGCCAGCATACTCACCGGACTTGAATCCAATAGAGCATGTGTGGGATATGCTTGGCCGACAAATTGCAGTCCGTCAATCCCCTCCCACCTGTCTACCGGAACTTCGGAGGGCATTACTTGACGAGTGGTGTAATATTCCCCAAGATCAGATTGATAATTTGATACTCAGCATGCCTAGGCATTGTAAGGCCTGTATTGCATCATCCGGGAGACATACTCCGTATTAACCATCATACTAACCATGTTATACTGTTTTTTGTAAATAGGTTCTTTTTTGAAATTTGCTCAGCGGAGTAAAAATCGCAATTTTTATTAATATGTCAAACATATAGCATCTTTTTTGCTCTTTACCTTTTGTTTAATAAGTAGACTTTACAAATAAGTCAGATTAGTTTTGCTTCTGTCTCTTTCTTTGTCTGAACTTCATTATCCTTAATTTATGGACATGAGTGTATGTTAATCAACATGAAAGTATTCTAAGAAACTGATGAACGCAACTGCAATCTTTGACAATCTAGTTATTTTATAGGTGACAATTTTCATTCTTGGTGGGCTATCTGTGTACAATAACATTTCTTAAGGTGTTACGAACAACAATTAATCATAAAAAGTAATAAAAAAAACATAGGAAAAAATGTTTTAACGATAGAAAATATTTTATTTCATTATTTAATAATTACACAAACAATATTTATGTTTTTGTAGGTATTAATAAACTTGTGCATGAAAAATGCAGCATGTTTTTATGTAAAAATACATTAATATGCCCAGATTCTTAAGCGATTCTTTTTGAGTGCTTTTTCATTAACTACACAAAATGCACAGCTGATTTCAAATTTTATTTAGGAAAAATAAAAATTCATGCATTTAAGTGTGATAGCATACAAATTAATTGTACTTATCTAGAGCAGGGGTAGCCAATCCAAATGACCTTGCGGACTACTTCAGAAAAATATTACTATCTCGCGGGACATAAAAATATGTACCTTTATATCAGATTTGGAAACGAAAAAACATTTATTGGAGTGAAAATTTCATATAGAATGAATTATTATTATTGTGTTGCCACGTGTTGCACACCCCTGCTCTAGAGTATTATAATGTCAAGCCAGTCAGTCACAACCCTGACTTTCTAAAATTTGAGCCCAAAGTTTAATTTTGCAACTACAAATAAAGCTAAGAACCACACTAAAAACTTTGATCTAACAGAAGGCCATTGCTTTATTTCTGACTTTCAAACTGTTATTGCATTTAAAAAAATACTTCGTTTATACCTTTCCTTGAATTTTAGATCTAATAGCAGATGTGTTCTTTCCAGAATTTTCATTTCAGTTGGTTGGAATTACCGTTTCCTTAGCAGCTATAGATTCCTGCCCATTACAGGAAGACACATTCTCTGTAATTAACTCAGCATTATTTTTTTTAACTTCACTAAATGCTACTGATGGCTAAACATTTGAATTGGAATCTTGGCTCTTAACTGTTTCATTTCAACTACTACAACCTCAGACTGGAATAATCCCTCAGATGCTGGACAAAACCCTTCGATGAGTGACAGGCGCAGAGTCCACAATTAGAGATGATATCTTTTCATATGATGTAGGCTCTTTTAATATGGCAGCTTGGGTAGCAAACTGCATAAAAACACTGGGATACGAGTTTTCCTGTAATTAAAGAAATAATTTTCGGATAAAAAATGTTTAAAATTTAATAGAACAATTTAAATAAAACTAAAGCAAAAATTTGAATTTTGATCAAATTAAAATCTAATGTATTACTCACCACTTCTTTATCCATATTTGGGCGTGTTACAGTTTCATCACAATTTTTATCGTTTACAACATTTTTCCTGGTCTTGGGATCAAACATTGGTATAGCTTTATCACCTTTTCTTTGTTGTGCAGGTGGCAATGGATGTGGAAACAATTGAAAGTTTAACATGCCATGAGGTGGATAATACCCTGCAAGAATTCCTTAGTTTTACAAAAATCAACAAGCAAATGTATACGAAGTAAAAACTGCAAAGCGCGTCAATTTAAATTTCAAAAGAATTTTCTGATTTCCAAAAATTTAAAATAAGAAATTATAAAAGTTACTGATAAGATTGTCAATGTTACAAAAAATCCAGTAATACTGAAAAAAAAAAACCCCATATTAATGAGAATAACATTATAAAACTATAAAAATCTCAGAAATAAGTAATTCAAGATTTTAAACCAAACGAGTTAAAATATAGAAAATGCCATTTAAATTGGTGGGAAATATTGGGGGAAAATTTATACTGAGAGAAAACTATAAAAAGTTCAATTATTAAAGTTACAATAAAGGATATCTGAAAAAATAGGTACCTTTGTTCCAACTATAAGGGAAAGCTGGAAAATGATTTTTAAAAAATCGTATCTGTGTAACAGTAATTTCTTCAATTAAAAAAATAAAATTCCTACTAATGAAGTAAAATGTTTCAACTCGCTTTATAATCTATTAGTTCACATAAAAAAATGACACTATTTGTTTAACTTCACTAAACACTACTGATAGCTAAACATTTGAATTGGAATTTTGGCTGTTAACTGTTTCATTTCAACTACCACAACCTCTGATTGGAATAATTCCTCAGATGCCACTTGATTAACATTGGACACAACCCTTCAATCAGTGGCAGGTGCAGAGTCCACAATTAAAGTTGATATATTTTCATATGTTTATTAATACTATTTTTATCAGTTTCTTTTCGAAATATAGTCAAAGGACCTCTTTTATTAACAGTAATATTGGAACTTACTATATATTTGTTTAAACTCTCTGCTTCAGCTAGTTCAGCCCTTTCAACAAGCTCCATATCTACTGTTTCTTCAACTCTAATCGTTTCCTTTTCACATGGATGCAGAACAGTTTGAGAGTTAGGAACTCTTGCTGTTTCAACAGTTTTTGATGGTGGGCTCTTTTAATATGGCAGCAGCTAGGGTAGCAAACTGCATAAAAACACTGGGATACGAGTTTTCCTGTAATTAAAGAAATAATTTTCGGATAAAAAATGCTTAAAATTTAATAGAACAATTTAAATAAAACTAAAGCAAAAATTTGAATTTTGATCAAATTAAAATCTAATGTATTACTCACCACTTCTTTATCCATATTTGGGCGTGTTACAGTTTCATCCCAATTTTTATCGTTTACAACATTTTTCCTGGTCTTGGGATCAAACATTGGTATAGCTTTATCACCTTTTCTTTGTTGTGCAGGTGGCAATGGGTGTGGAAACAATTGAAAGTTTAACATGCCATGAGGTGGATAATACCCTGCAAGAATTCCTTAGTTTTACAAAAATCAACAAGCAAATGTATACGAAGTAAAAACTGCAAAGCGCGTCAATTTAAATTTCAAAAGAATTTTCTGATTTCCAAAAATTTAAAATAAGAAATTATTAAAGTTACTGATAAGTTTGTCAATGTTACAAAAATCCAGTAATACTGAAAAAAAACCCATATTAATGAGAATAACATTATAAAACTATAAAAATCTCATAAATAAGTAATTCAAGATTTTAAACCAAACGAGTTAAAATATAGAAAATGCCATTTAAATTGGTGGGAAATATTGGGGGAAAATTTATACTGAGAGAAAACTATAAAAAGTTCAATTATTAAAATTACAATAAAGGATATCTGAAAAATAGGTACCTTTGTTCCAACTATAAGGGAAAGCTGAAAATGATTTTTAAAAATCGTATCTGTGTAACAGTAATTTCTTCAATTAAAAAAATAAAATTCCTACTAATGAAGTAAAATGTTTCAACTCGCTTTATATTCTATTAGTTCACATAAAAAAAATGACACTATTTGTTTAACTTCACTAAACACTACTGATAGCTAAACATTTGAATTGGAATCTTGGCTGTTAACTGTTTCATTTCAACTACCACAACCTCTGATTGGAATAATTCCTCAGATGCCACTTGACTAACATTGGACACAACCCTTCAATCAGTGGCAGGTGCAGAGTCCACAATTAAAGTTGATATATTTTCATATGTTTATTAATACTATTTTTATCAGTTTCTTTTCGAAATATAGTCAAAGGACCTCTTTTATTAACAGTAATATTGGAACTTACTATATATTTGTTTAAACTCTCTGCTTCAGCTAGTTCAGCCCTTTCAACAAGCTCCATATCTACTGTTTCTTCAACTCTAATCGTTTCCTTTTCACATGGATGCAGAACAGTTTGAGAGTTAGGAACTCTCGCTGTTTCAACAGTTTTTGATGGTAGGCTCTTATAATATGGCAGCAGCTTGGGTAGCAAACTGCACAAAAACACTGGGATACGAGTTTTCCTGTAATTAAAGAAATAATTTTCGAATAAAAAATGCTTAAAATTTAATAGAACAATTTAAATAAAACTAAAGCAAAAATTTGAATTTTGATCAAATTAAAATCTAATGTATTACTCACCACTTCTTTATCCATATTTGGGCGTGTTACAGTTTCATCACAATTTTTATCGTTTACAACATTTTTCCTGGTCTTGGGATCAAACATTGGTATAGCTTTATCACCTTTTCTTTGTTGTGCAGGTGGCAATGGATGTGGAAACAATTGAAAGTTTAACATGCCATGAGGTGGATAATACCCTGCAAGAATTCCTTAGTTTTACAAAAATCAACAAGCAAATGTATACGAAGTAAAAACTGCAAAGCAGGTCAATTTAAATTTCAAAAGAATTTTCTGATTTCCAAAAATTTAAAATAAGAAATTATAAAAGTTACTGATAAGATTGTCAATGTTACAAAAAATCCAGTAATACTGAAAAAAAACCCCATATTAATGAGAATAACATTATAAAACTATAAAAATCTCAGAAATAAGTAATTCAAGATTTTAAACCAAACGAGTTAAAATATAGAAAATGCCATTTAAATTGGTGGGAAATATTGGGGGAAAATTTATACTGAGAGAAAACTATAAAAAGTTCAATTATTAAAGTTACAATAAAGGATATCTGAAAAAATAGGTACCTTTGTTCCAACTATAAGGGAAAGCTGGAAAATGATTTTTAAAAAATCGTATCTGTGTAACAGTAATTTCTTCAATTAAAAAAATAAAATTCCTACTAATGAAGTAAAATGTTTCAACTCGCTTTATAATCTATTAGTTCACATAAAAAAATGACACTATTTGTTTAACTTCACTAAACACTACTGATAGCTAAACATTTGAATTGGAATCTTGGCTGTTAACTGTTTCATTTCAACTACCACAACCTCAGATTGGAATAATTCCTCAGATGCCACTTGATTAACATTGGACACAACCCTTCAATCAGTGGCAGGTGCAGAGTCCACAATTAAAGTTGATATATTTTCATATGTTTATTAATACTATTTTTATCAGTTTCTTTTCGATATATAGTCAAAGGACTTCTTTTATTAACAGTAATATTGGAACTTACTATATATTTGTTTAAACTCTCTGCTTCAGCTAGTTCAGCCCTTTCAACAAGCTCCATGTCTACTGTTTCTTCAACTCTAATTGTTTCCTTTTCACTTGGATGCAGAACAGTTTGAGAGTTAGGAACTCTTGCTGTTTCAACAGTTTTTGATAGTAGGCTCTGGCAAGTGGCATGTAAATTACGGAGTACCTGTCCCTAAATGAGGGACGTACCTCCTCATCAGAATTTTAAAATTAAGAGCCGAATTTATGGGGTTACATAAGTTAATTTTTAAAATTAAAAGATCAAATTAAAATGGGCAGAACAATTCTGCTGGAATGGCGACAGACGAAGTCTGTCCGACGAAGGGACGATTGCCCCGCTTACTGTGATTTGATTGGCCGAGGCCAGTCGCTTCGCAGAAATTGGGCGTGGAAATGGATTGTGTCTATCCAAAAATAAACGACCCGAGACAAGGAGATCTTGAATAAAAATTCTAAGATCTCATGCAAAAGAGGGGGAGAAAATAAATTTTGAATAAAAATTTAAAATGTACCAACTTGCACATTGCCGGTGTAAATGGGGGTGGGGGAAGGACTAAGAATGGTGGATATAGGACTTTGCGGTATAAGAATTTCTAATGATGCAATGAAGTCATATATGTGACACAATCATGATAAATAATTAATAGAAGTAGTTGAGGAATATCCAGTTCTCAAAAATAATAGCGATCGTTGAAAAGAACAATTTAATTAATGATTGCTGGATGTGAAACGAATTTTACAAGAGATGCTAGATAGATAGGTCCGTGCCTCCATCTGGTGGCTGGAAAGGAAAGCTGAAGCGAGAACAACCGCAAAATTGAATCTGATCGGTCACCCTCTCGGATTCCGACCGCGGTGAACATCGCTTCGGAAAGACGTTAATTCCGCGACTCTCAGCGCGGAGCTAGGATTTACTAGTTACGGTGAGTTTTTACTTTTAAGTAGGAAGTTTAAATTAAATAAAGTTAAATTCAAATTTTTAAAATAAGTTCCCAATGATAATAAGCTAAATTTAAACCCCAAGCCTTTTGGCTTGGGGAAAATTTATGAATTCGTGATCAAGAAGCGCTCTGGGGTGCTTTTGAGACGAAGGCACTGTGGGATCGTATGCAGGCTGGTTACTAATTAGTTCATTGGGAACGTTAGGAAGTTTATCAAAGAACCTTTTAGAAAGGTCCTTTATATGTGGTAAAAATGGTTTAATTTTTAAATCACGATATATGACCTCATTGCGTACGAACCAGGGAGCATTAACAATTTGTCTCAAAAATGAGTTCGTCAGCGTGTGTAGCTTCTTTAAATGGCACATGCCAGCGGATCCCCAGATATGTGATCCATATGACATGACCGGTCGGATTATTGATTTGTAGAGCAAAACCTTATGCCGGATCGCAAGTTTACTCCTATGGGAGATAAGCCGTTTAAGAACGGCATGAACAGCCTGCACTTTTTTGCGAGTCTGTTCTATATGGTGGGCAAAAGTTAATTTTGCGTCTAAAAATAACCCTAGGTATTTTGCAACATGTACCCAGGGGACGGGTTGGCCAAAAATTTGGACGGGAGTTAATCTGACTGGAAGTCGGGGTCTACGCGTAAACATGAGGCAAGCACTTTTAGAAGCATTTACTTTTACTTTCCAGTCAGTGAGCCAGAGTTCGAGCAAGGATATGTAGTGTTGCAGATTAGAGATCACAACGGAAAATCTCTTATTCTGCATGATAATAGCAGTATCATCGGCAAACATTGCTAAATGCGATAGATCAGTTTGCTGGATATCATTTACGTACAGAGTGAACAGCAGAGGCGAACTTACGACTTCCTTGCGGAAGGCCGCTTCTGATTGGTCGAGGCGAGGAGAGCGTTCTATCGACTCTCACTCACCTGGCATATATTTTGCGCCTAAGAGCCAGCCTATAAGTTTAGGCTTCTTCTACTGTTATGGAGTAAGGGGGTGGGGGTGGAACCGGCTCAGAGAACCGGTTGAAGAATCGACAACTGACGCATCAGCTGACTGTCAGAAAGGGAGTGTGGATAGGGGGAAGTTCCACGTGCGGTGAAACAGGCAGAGGGAAAGAGAGAACTTCGATTGATGACGTAGCGAGTTGGGGGTTGCTGACGTAACGACGATACATTACTGGAGTGGGGTTTCTCTTCGTTTCAGAATCTCGGAATGAGAGAGGATGCGTTGTGAGGCATACAGTGGGTGGATGGGGGGAGATTTCTAAAGTGGTTTTGCGTGTTGATCGTATCGTTGCTATGGTAGGGGATAGAAGAGTGAAAATTGGAAGCTAATTCCGCAATGATGGTGTGGATAGGTTCTACTCGTAGTTCCTCGTGCAGGATGTATCTCGGTAGGAACCGAGGGGCTCTGGCTATTATTCTTAGAGTTCTATTTTGGAGGCGTTGAAGGTTTTCAATGTGTACATTGCCTGCAGATCCCCAGATCGCGCAGCCAATAGCAGGATGAGGCGGATGTACTGTTTATAAACAAACAGCCTGTTTTTTAGTGATAATTTAGATTTCCTGTCGAGGATATCGATGAGCGAGTAGAACTTTTCCCAGAATTTTTTTGTTTCATCAAAATGAGGTTTGTACGTGAGATTGAAGTTGAGTATGAGTCCAAGGTATTTGACCCAAAAGCCCTCGTGTAGCTGAACAGTGCGACGTTAATCTTCACTCACTCACCCAAGGTATTTGACTTGAAAGGTCCATTCTATTGTACTAATCGACTCTCACTCGGAATGCACGGTTTGAGAGAAAGTTATGAATGGACTTGATCAGGAGGGGGGGAGTCAAGTCGTATGAGCTTGATTAATAAGCCATCATGCCAAATTTTATCAAAGGCTTTGGCTATGTCCAGAAAAAGTATACCCGTGGCCTCGTGCTTGGCGAAGCCAATATGAATCAACTCCGTTACTCTGAGCAGTTGATGAACTGTCGAGCACTTTGGTCGAAAACCGCACTGCTGAGGAATAATAAAATTAGAAGCAGTGCAGTGTTGATTCAGACGTTGCAAAAGCACAAATTCGTATACTTTGCTCAAACAAGAAAGTAATGAGATTGGACGGTAATTAGAGGGTAAAGCCGAATCTTTTTCGGGCTTTAGGATGGGGATGACCACGGCAGTTTTCCATGAATTTGGGAAATAATTATTTTTAAAAAGCTGATTTATCAAAAGTGATAAATAGGAGGAATTTAAGGGGGAGATTTTTAATCATACCATTAGAAATTTGATCAAGTCCGGGGGATTTCCGGGGCTTGAGTCTCTGTACATAAGATAAGACTTCCGTTGGAGTGGTGGGTTCAATTTCTTGAACGTGTGGGGTATTGATGAAGTTAGTAACTTCATCGTGTATGTGTTGGTCGAATAGTTCTCGACCAACAACGTGGTTGGGTTCGAACTGTTCTTGCAAACTGTCTGCGATAACCTCCGCCTTTTCAATAGGGGTTATCACGATACTGCCTAGTGCCCCTTTCAAGGGGGGAATGGATTGAAAAGGCTTACGGAGTAGGGAGGATTTCCTCCAAAGAGTGTTGTCAACAGGCGATAACGCCTCAATGTGCTTTTCCCACTGGGCACGGGAATGTGCTTGGATATCCTTTGCTATCTCACGACTGAGGGTACGGAATTCGGAATAAATACTAGGGCACCTAGTTCTTTGCCAAAATTTCCGTAACCTGTTGCGTTGATAAATTTTGTATTTAATCTCGGGTGAGAGGATTTTGGGAGCATTATTAAATTTTGATTTTGAGGCCTCAACGAAAGCCTCGGAAAAATTTTGATTGAGTTCAGAAATAGCTAACTCAATATTTTCATTGCTGGTGAGATCAACAGTGGGGAGGGGTTTTTTCCTTAGAGCAAATTTAAAACTAAACCAATTTGTAGAAAGTTGCTCTGGATTTTTAATAATTGAAGTATTTAAATTTAATTCAAGTATTACGGGGTAGTGATCAGAGCTGAGATCATTAAGAACTCTGACACTATGGTTGAAGGGTATGTGCTTGAACACCGCCAAGTCGATAATCGTTCCACTCAGCTGGCGCGGCTTTAGGTGTGTGGCAGTCTGCGGTGCGACCAATTTCGCTCCCCGAAGGTTGCGAATTAGTTTGTGCAGCGCAAGACCGTATCGAGTCGACTTGGCATTGTGCCAACTCACATGAGCAGCGTTGTAATCACCAGCAATGATGTAATTACTGCCAGAATTAAAAAATTTCTTAAAATCCTCTATTGGGAAATTATGGCCTACTCTTCTGACGTAGGCCGAAACAATATTTATGGGAGGGAAATTATTAATTTTAATTTGCACTGCAGTGGCGTCCATTCCTTGTAGATTAGGAAGTAGAACCCTGTTGTGCACGATCTCATTTTTACAATAAAAAGCCGTGCCGCCTCGCGTTGCGGTATGGGGGAATCTCGATTCTATCGTCTTTAGTAAGACGATAGTTTGCGATCTGGGGGTCGATACCCGGTTCAAGCCAGGTTTCCTGGACCAAAAACATGTCAAGGTTTTGCTCAGAAACAAAATCGCGGACCTCATGGATTTTGTTACGCAATGAATTTGCATTCCAAAATTCAATTTTTAATGAAGTACTCACGTGAGCGGGGAAAGTTAAGCTTGGAGGGAGCGAAGCCTGTAATAGGCTTCGAAAATTACATATGTTTCATCTACGTCCGCAGATGCCAAGCGGAGCGCAGAAAGGGAGTTTTTAAATGCCCTGCAGAAAGTCTGCTTGTCGATAGAGGGAGATTCCTCTATCACTTCAAGCAGGTCTTTTAAGAGGCCGGCATTTATGCTGGCATCTTTGCTAGGGGCCGGTCTAATTGTGGGTTTCGAAGTTGAGGGTGGGCTAACATGCTCCCTGGGAATTTTATTTTGGACTACTTTAGAGTAGTCCAGGCCAGGCGAGACTTTTCTCGCCTTGGAAATGTCAGGTCAAGGTGCCTGTGTTGTGGTTTTTTTAGGTTGGTTTTTATTTGGCTTAGGGCCCTGTTTTTGGTTGTTATTTTTATTATTTTTGCCTCTTTTCTTGGCATTAGAGGGGTGTTTGGGGCAGCGGCTCCAATTTGCCGCACTTCATGGGTGCGTCAAATTCAAGCGTGCAGTCCTTGGCCGAATGGGGCCCTGCACATCTCACGCAGCGTGGCGGGAGGTGGCATACCTCCGAGGAGTGGAACCACCCCTGACATCGCCAGCACTGATTGACTTTGTTCCCGCGATCAATTAACCTCGATGCGGGTTCCAAATAACTCAGTAAAGTCATAGATTTTTGGTGCATCCACGCCGTTTTCTATTTGTACGTAAAATAGGGGCATGGGGGCCTTGGTTCTATAATTCTTCATCTGGGATATCTTGATGACCTTGAAGCCTTCAGCTTCAATTTCAGTCTTGATATCCTCAGGTTCGGTATTAGAGGGAAGGCCTCTCACAACGACCTTGACTGGTCAGTCTTGTTTCAGCATGAAACTTCTTGTTTCAGCATGAAACTTTTAAATTCCACCCCAGAACTTTCGAGCCAGCGACTGAGGTTTCTGCATTCGACTTCGTCGCTTACAGTCACCTTCAGAAATCGACCCAACATCTGGGGCTGGAAGGAGGGGGCTATTAATTTAGCTAAGGCAACTAGTTGCCTCCAGTCTCCTTTCAGAGAAACAAAAAACGGCGGGATGCGGGGTTTTTTAGGAACCACAGGCACCACGATCTCATTTTGCAGCGTATCTTGCTGCGTAAGTTCCATATCCTCATCACACGTACCTTCCAAAAGCGCGCCTTCGTCTGAGGGCGCGGAAGGAGTTGGGGAGGGGACGAACAGGGAGAGGAGCGCGTTTTACGAACGAGCTGCTTGAGGGGGGGGAGTTAAGCCATCCGAATCATCGCTTCTCTTTGCCTTTCTACCCTTTGAACGGGGGAGGAGAAACCGCTGCCGTTTTTTTCGCCTCTCGGTTCTTCGCTGGAGAACGTTCGGTCTTTTTATTTTTCAGACGAAAAATAATTCGATCCAGCTACTTCTCGGAGGCAGGGATCTTAAAAAGTGGGATGTCAAGCTTGGCGAGAAAGTTTGATAGTAGGCTCTTTTAATATGGCAGCAGCTTTGATAGCAAACTGCACAAAAACACTGGGATACGAGTTTTCCTGTAATTAAAGAAATAATTTTCAGATAAAAAATGCTGAAAATTTAATAGAAAAATTTAAATAAAACTAAAGCAAAAATTTGAATTTTGATCAAATTCAAATCTAATGTAGTACTTACCACTTGTTTATCCATATTTGGGCATGTTACAGTTTCATCACAATTTTTATCGTTTACAACATTTTTCCTAGTCTTGGGATCAAACATTGGCATAGCTTTATCACCTTTTCTTTGTTCTGCAGAAGGCAATAGGTGTGGAAACAATTGAAAGTTGAACATGTCATGAGGTAGATAATACCCTAAAAGAATTCCTTAGTTTTACAAAAATCAACAAGCAAATGTATACGAAGTAAAAACTGCAAAAAAACCCCATTTTAATGAGAATAACATTATAAAACTATAAAAATCTCAGAAATAAGTAATTAAAGATTTTAATCCAAACGAGTTAAAATATAGAAAATGTCATTTACATTGGTGGAAAATATTGGGAGAAAATTTATACTGAAAACTATAAAAAGTTCAATTATTAAAGTTACAATAAAGGATATCTGTAAAAATAAGTACCTTTGTTCCAACTATAAGGGAAAGCTGGAAAATGATTTTTAAAAAATCGTATCTGTGTAACAGTAATTTCTTCAATTAAAAAAATAAAATTCCTACTAATGAAGTAAGATGTTTCAACTCGCTTTATAATCTATTAGTTCACATAAAAAAATGACACTATTTGTTTAACTTCACTAAACACTACTGATAGCTAAACATTTGAATTGGAATCTTGACTTAACTGTTTCATTTCAACTTCTGCAACCTCAGATTGGAATAATTCCTCAAATGCAACTTGATTAACATTGGACACAACCCTTCAATCAGTGGCAGATGCAGAGTCCACAATTAAAGTTGATATAATTTCATATGTATGATTATTAATACTATTTTTATCAGTTTCTTTTTGAAATATAGTCAAAGGACCTCTTTTATTAACAGTAATATTGGAACTTACTATATATTTGTTTAAACTCTCTGCTTCAGCTAGTTCAGCCTTTTCAACAAGCTCTATATCTACTGTTTCTTCAACTCTAATCGTTTTCTTTTCACTTGGATGCAGAACAGTTTGAGAGTTAGGAACTCTTGCTGTTTCAACAGTTTTTGATGGTAGGCTCTTTTAATATGGCAGCAGCTTGGGTAGCAAACTGCACAAAAACACTGGGATAAGAGTTTTCCTGTAATTAAAGAAATAATTTTCGGATAAAAAATACTTAAAATTTAATAGAACAATTTAAATAAAACTAAAGCAAAAATTTGAATTTTGATCAAATTAAAATCTAATGAAGTACTTACCACTTGTTTATCCATATTTGGGCATGTTACAGTTTCATCACAATTTTTATCGTTTACAACATTTTTCCTGGTCTTGGGATCAAACATTGGTATAGCTTTATCACCTTTCCTTTGTTGTGCAGAAGGCAATAGGTGTGGAAACAATTGAAAGTTGAACATGCCATGATGTATATAATACCCTGCAAGAATTCCTTAGTTTTACAAAAATCAACAAGCAAATGTATACAAAGTAAAAACTGCAAAGCGCGTCAATTTAAATTTCAAAAGAATTTTCTGATTTCATAAATTTAAAATAAGAAATTATAAAAGTTACTGATAAGATTGTCAATGTTACAAAAAATCCAGTAATACTGAGATTAAAAAACCATTTTAATGAGAATAACATTATAAAACTATAAAAATCTCAGAAATAAGTAATTAAAGATTTTAATCCAAAAAAGTTAAAATATAGAAAATGCCATTTACATTGGTGGGAAATATTGGGAGAAAATTTATACTGAAAGTTATAAAAAGTTCAATTATTAAAGTTACAATAAAGGATATCTGTAAAAATAGGTACCTTTGTTCCAACTATAAGGGAAAGCTGGAAAATGATTTTTAAAAAATCGCATCTGTGTAACAGTAATTTCTTCAATTAAGAAAATAAAATTCCTACTAATGAAGTAAGATGTTTCAACTCGCTTTATAATCTATTAGTTCACATAAAAAAATGACACTATTTGCTTAACTTCACTAAACACTACTGATAGCTAAACATTTGAATTGGAATCTTGACTGTTAACTGTTTCATTTCAACAACCACAACCTCAGATTGGAATAATTCCTCAAAGGCAACTTGATTAACATTGGACACAGCCCTTCAATCAGTGGCAGGTGCAGAGTCCACAATTAAAGTTGATATATTTTCATATGTATGATTATTAATACTATTTTTATCAGTTTCTTTTCGAAATATAGTCAAATGACCTCTTTTATTAACAGTAATATTGGAACTTACTATATATTTGTTTAAACTCTGCTTCAGCTAGTTCAGCCCTTTCAACAAGCTCCATATCTATTGTTTCTTCAACTCTAATCGTTTCCTTTTCACTTGGATGCAGAACAGTTTGAGAGTTAGGAACTCTCTTGCTGCTTCAACAGGTTTTGATGGTAGGCTCTTTTAATACAGCAGCAGTTTGGCTAGCAAACTGCACTCAAACACTTGTATCTGGGTTTTCGTGTAATTAAAGAAATAATTTTCTGATAAATACTTAAAACTTAATGGAACAATTTAGGTAAAATCTTATCCTGGTACACTGCTGTTTCTTGGCATCATTTTTTTTTTCGCCAAAAACACGTTTTAAAAAATGACGTCATGGACGAAAACAAAGAAAATTCGTGGTTGACGGTCTTAGCTGGTGATCAAAAACCCTAAGAAAAGGGGGTTTTCGTGATGGCTTCAAGGCCGGAAACGAAGAAAATGGGGGGGTGATGGTCTCATATGTTCAAAAATCATTAAAAAAACTGGGTTTCCGTAATGGCCTCAGGATCGCTGAACACACATGTATTTACACAAAAGCATAAAATAAAGAAAAGGGCAAAAAGAATATTTCTACGAGATAAAGGCAGTAAAATAATGGAAAAACAGCATTTTAAAAATTGTAAAAAATTACTTGCCTCACCCTTTTTGGTCATCTGATTCCTAAACCATCAATCGTTCAACCAAATGCATATCCTTTTTACATTTCGGAAACTCATATCTGGAGAATTAATCCTTCTTTCATAACCCAATCTAAAACAGCGTTATTCCCTTCTTTTTAAGCAAAACAAAATATCTTGTGGTTGCTTCACTTTCAAGCAATTTTCTTTCGCAAGCCATTCTAACAACCGGTGCAAAATCAAGCCAAAATCGGAACACGTGGGGAAGAAAGTATGAGCAGGGGTGAACTCGATGTGTCGCAGCAGTGTCAAGGGCGAAAATGGAGATTGTCCACTTATCACCCGATTTTTTTGCTTGACCGGTTTTAGGGTTGCCATATTTTAGCCACCGGACTGGACAATCTGGAAGGGTTTCAATATTGTAAACTTTATCGCCAAAATTTTTGTCGCCAAGCAGTGTGCTTAGCTAGGAAATGGAAATTGGGGGAAAATTTATACTGAAAACTATAAAAAGTTAAATTATTAAGATTATAATAAAGGACTCCTCTTTCACACTGGACTGATTTCTACACATCCATTCAAAACCATCATTCACACTTTTGCCTGTTCTTTCTCTCAATTCCATAGGTTTCCCACATTTCGGGCAAACATATGAAGAAGCAATCAAACCTTCTTTCATACACCATTCTAAAACCGCTTTCTTTCCAAACACAGGCAACACAAGGCAAAAAACCTTTCAGAATACTCATCATACTTCTGCATGCATTCATTTAAATTAATTCTAACAGCATCGCTGGACATCATGGTAATCTGTTGTAATTTATGAGGAGAAAGAAAAAAATTACCTGTAAAAAGTAATTCCCAAATCGAAGAAAACGAAGCCGAACAGCTGACCCAACCGGAGCGAAAGAAATAACCCTTTGCTGTGTAACGGATTTTTTGAAGAAAAAAATTGGTTGATTTGTCGAATCCGGCACTTCTCCGCCAAATTTTGAAAAATCGCCAATTTGGCGTGTTTTTGCGTGTTGTGTTTCGGAGTTGCAACCCTACCACAACACGCAACGCCGGAGCGCGAAATTCAAGATGACGGAAGGAAAGTCATTAAAAAATAGCATTTTAAAGTTTAGAAAAACTGAAAATCGCTGCAAAAATCAGGCATTTAAAAATGGAAATTATTTCACTTACCTTTAAAAAATGCTGCTTTTCCCGACATTTATGATGACGATGAGTTGCCTACTGAAATTATACCAGTGTGCTACTGCATTTTTCTGAGAGCACCTTCCAAAACATTTTTATTTTTGCATCATTAACAAAACGGTGCACGCGAATCCATATTACTCAATTCAAACCAAAACCCTTTCTTTACACTTCTAAAGACATGGCACTCTCTTTCACACTGTACTGAATTTTGCAGCACCATTCAAAAACCATCATTCACTTTCTTACCCATTCCTTCTCTCAATTCCATACTTTTCCCACATTTTGGACATACATACGATGATCTAATCAAACCTTCTTTCATGCACCATTCTAAAACAGCTTTCTTTCCAAGCACAGGCAACATGGCAAAAAAACCTTTAACAATAGTAATCGTAATTTTTCATGCATTCATTCAAATTAATCCTAACAGCATCGCTGGACATAATGGCAATCTTTTGAAATTTATGTGGAGAAAGAAATAAAAATATTACCTGCAAAAAGTAATTCCCAAAACGAAGCCGAACAGCTGACCCAACCGGAGCAAAAGAAATAACCATTTCCTGTGTAACGGATTTTTTTTAAGAAAAAAAAAGCTTTCTGTTCATGCGCGAGAAAGACCGTTGAAGAATTAAACTGTTAAAAAAAAAAAACGAATTACCGAATGCGCTAACTTGCCGCGATATCGTTAAAACTGTTAAAATTAAAGAAATCTGCGCATGCGCTCAATTTCGCCTAAAAAGCGACTTCTCCACTGGAAAACGAATTCAGAAGGGTTACCAGATTTGGTGCATTTATCGATTTGGCGAGAAAACACTTGGCGCGATAAGTGCCCGATTCGACCCGTTTTTTTCTTCTTCAGGTGAAGATTTCAGTAACACATAATCTCTGGATGAGATTGTTTTTCTTCAAAATAGCAGACATCTCGTAAACACCCCTCGCTCACTTCAAAATTTATCACTTATGGTTCACCCGTTTGGGGAGCCGCAGCCGCCACCCACATGAAAAATGTTCAAGTAATGCAAAACAAAATACTACGCGTCATGACGAACGCACCTTGGTACGTCCGAAATGACGTGATTCACAACGACCTACAAATGGAGCCGATTTCTAATTACATCACTAAACTATCTAGAAATGTATTTAAATCTATTGAATTTCATGACAATCCAATTATCAAAGCACAAACATTATTTACGTATCCTCATCCTAAAATTAAATATTCATACTCTTCGACGAAGTGGAGAAACCCGCTTCGCCCTCCATAACTCAACAATTAAACACTCTTTTCACACTCTCAACAACATATATTAGCTGCACTGCACTGCGTCATTTTATTTTGGGTTCTTGGGTGATAAGTCACCGCCTTTGAGTCACAGCCTTCGGCCGTCCCGCGTTCCTTCCTGCTTTCTTCCCCTCCCCCCGCCGGCGCTCTGCTTCGATAGAGCGTTCCGAGTTTCGGGGTACGTCCTCCCTCCCCGTTCTGTCGGGGAGATCTCTTGATTAGATCCGCATTCCGTCATTTGGTTTTTACTTTTCCTCCCACCCTTCTGGGAAAAGGCGCTGTCGCGCCGTCGCCCGCGTTCCATCTAATTTTAGTTAGTTAGTAGCTCACTTCAAAACGATATTGAATATATTTCTATTTAACGTAAAATATCTTAAATATTTCTTAAGCACGCCACTTTCTTGATTACGATGGTATTTTTAACACATGAATCTACACAATTTAGTTTTGGATTATTTTCTTCACATAAAATTGAGCACTTTCACCTAAAGGCCGTATCACACGCAGACTTATTTCAAGCAATTTTTCCTCCTACTGAGGGTGAAGGGTTGCCGTAAACAAAACGACATGCTCTGACGTCAACCGTGCACTTTCACCACATTGAAATGTTACTCGCCGATTTTTCTCCTTCGGAAACAACCATACATTATTTTTTTTATGGACAAGTTCTAACGTAAAGCTTACTATGGGGGCGCTGATGTCGTTGGAACCCTTTTTGTTTTCCGGTTTCAGCAAAATAACATTGTTTTGTGTACGTTTGTAGGCGGTAGCTATTTTAATTTGTCTTAGATTTCGCAAAAAAAAATTTTTATCAATTAAAAATGAGCAGCCCTAGAAAGAGCAAACTGGGAACTATGTGTTCTGCAGTTGGATGCAGTATGAGAAGCGGTACAAATTTGCTTTCGGCTGTTAAAATGTACCGCTTTCCAACAAATCCATCTAGAAGGCTGCAATGGGAGGCTGCATTGCAAAGAAAAAATTGGAAAGCAAATCTTAAATCTGCGCTTTGTAACAAGCATTTCATTACAGGTTAGTATTGAAATGATTCTATTTTAATTTTGTTGCATTTTATCGAAAAAATCTTATGTATTTTGTTACAAACATTGCTCGAGTCTTGTTTATGGTAACCTTGGTCATATTTTTGGCGACCGTTTTCATAACAATATGAAGTAGTTTTCAACTTATTTTACTTATATTATTTGCACAATCACATATATTTGTATTTTTTAAATGTATAAATTCAAAAAATAACCTGTTATTGTTATTATGCACAAATATTTGTTGTATGAAATCATTATTTTTTGTGTATCTAAGTATAATTACGTAGCGTCGAAATCAAAATTATCCAGACATTAGTTTTGTGAGAATAATTAAATTTTAATGTGTTGTAATAAAAATTTAATGTAATATGTTGCGCTTCATTTTATTATTAATATGATTTGTTAAATGAAAGGATAATTTTAACTAAGCCTAAGAGTCATGGGTGACCAACTTTTTTGGGAAGAGTCACTATCTGATAAAAAGAATTATGCATACCACTTCCAACTTACAAAAGAACATGGAAAGGTGAAACGATATTACTTAAGGATTAATATGACTGTTTACTCAAATCGTGCCTTTTTTATGCTAATCTTAATAGTGGAAATTTAAAAATAATGTAATAAATAAGACAAAAGTACAAACTTAAGTTTTATTGTTAATAAATTTTTTACAGGTTCATACAATCAGTTAGGTTAGATATAAAATAAAAATGAGTAGCTTGAAATATTTAATTCAAGATATTTATTAGACCATCAGTACTTTTTTAATGCAGTTTTTAAATTGTAGTTTTTTTTACCAAGTCATCTATATTAGAGTTAATTATCAAAGATGCTAACAATTGTGGAAAGAGTGCCTTGAGTTAGCTATTCCTGGTCTAAGTTTTCAATTTTGATCTTGTACATAGTCAACTATAAGAAATATAAATGTTATAAATGAAGCATTGTAAATTATCATAAGAATTATTTCATTTCTAAAATTTTTTTAATGCAAATTACCTAAAGAAATAGTAATGCTCAGAAATTAAAATGCTTTGCAGGAAAACCTTCTAGTGATGCTGAGCATCCTGATTATGTGCCATCTATATTTGCCAGTATGAAGAATAAAGAGGTTCATCAAGTTCAGTGAACCGATATAACAGGCAGGTAAAACGTAGAGAAGTGTGGAATGCTCCCTTAACTGGTATGTTCAAATTTTGTTAGTATCGCAAAGTAATCCTAGTAATTGTATTAATTTGCATATTAATCTAGTTTATTTAACTCATGCATATTTGTTAATTTGAAAAATATCAAAAAATTAGTTCAATTTATTAAAAATTTAAATTTCCTTTTGAAATTTTTTGGCTGATTAATATTTATTAATTTATAAATTTTAATTTTATGAAATAATTTTTCTTTCATTAATTTTTTCCAGAAATTGAGAATGAACCCCCTTTATTGAAGCTTGATACCAAAGAAGTAGACTGACTTAACCTTTGAAGAAATAAATGAAATGGAGAAATGCACTAGAGACAAACCTTGTGAACATAACTCATAAACATTCACAAATTGAGATTTTGACCAATGCAAAAGCTTTTAATTTTTACACCAAAATTCAAAATGTTGCTTTCTTCACTGCGTTGTTGAATCTGGTTTTATCTGGGTGGAAGCCTCTCACAAATACATCCCTTGAGTACTCAGAACAGTTGCTTTTGGGTTTTATGAAACTTCGGCTTGGTTTATTACATGAAGACCTTGCCTTTCGTTTCAAAATTTCCAAGTCAGCTGCAAGCTCAATTTTTAAGGAATGGATAAGAAGACTGGCTGAGGTCCTTAAAAAACATACGAGTACCATCTAAACAACAATATAGGAGAAGGGTACCTGCTAAATTTTTGAAAGAAAATTGGAGCAGGGTTACGGCATTGATTGATTGCTCTGAAATTTTTATTGATAGAGCTTTCAATCTTGATGCCAGAGCATTAACCTTCTCACAATATAAAAGCCACAATACTGTTAAGTTTCTAATTGCATGTACACCATTAGGTAAAGTGTCATTTGTTTCAAAGTTGTATGGAGGAAGAACTTCTGACAAACAAATAATACAGCTAAGCGGGTTTTTGGAACAAATTCGACCTGGTGAAGTGATATTTGTAGATAGAGGCTTTCCAGTAAAGGACCTGGTTGCTGAAAGAGGGGCGCTTCCTTAGTATAACCAGCTTCTACTAAGGGTAAAAAACAATTGAGCTGAGGTAATAAATTCTCGTAAGGTGTCTAGACTCCGGGTACATATTGAACGATGTATCGGGAGACTTAAGACATTCAGAATTTTAAAATCCTTGTGGCCTATCTCTTTTGTTAATAATAAGACCAGTGAAGAAACCTGCATTGGGGATGATGTAATTTTTGTCGTAGCAGCTTTATGCAATATATTTAAAGGACGCTTGATAAGGCAGAAGTGATAATTTAAATTTTCTCAATGTGTATTGATATAGGAAAGTTTCTGAAGTTGGCCTAATTCATTATTGGTCATGTGTTACTCATTTACATCTTGCTTACTGCAAGTTACTTATTAGCAAATTGATAATGTACTATTTTCCTTACCAATGTTTACATTTTATATAAGAAACCTTTTTCTTTTTTTAAATGTATTTCTTTAGTGCATTGAAATTTGTTTGCAGCATTTTAAACATGGAAAGTAATAAACATTTCTGCAAAATATTGTTATATTGATAATGTACTATTTTTCTTACCAATGTTTACATTTTATATAAGAAACCTTTTTCTTTTTTTAAATGTATTTCTTTAGTGCATTGAAATTTGTTTGCAGCATTTTAAACGTGGAAAGTAATAAATATTTTAAAAAATATTGTTGCATAAAATATTTATTTAAATTGAAAATTCATCACATGTAAACCAAACCATGTAAACAAATAAAATAATGAATATCATATTAATCTAGATATGTCTAATAGTAATACTGAAATGTATTTTCACAAACAGCCAGTGTACATAGAATATTAGTTAATATATAAGTTTTTGATTACAAGAATTCCCTTTTAGTGAAAGTGTATATTATGGTAACATTGTTATCAATCATAAGTTCCTAATTTAATTCTCCTTTTTTGTATGGAAACTTTGAATTTCAATAAGTGTACATTATACTATAAATATTTCTTGTGTCTTGATTAAATTTTTATTTCCAAAGTGATTCCAACATATTTAAAGTAAAGGCAATAATATTTATTCTTTAATGTAGTAATGATTCCAAACCATTGAAAATATGTATGCAAATTAAAGAAATTTAACTTTTCAAAAATCTTACTTATAGTAATTATTATACAATATTAAGGGAAAATATCATTAGAAAAGATGTAATTGTTTTTAGAAATTCAGTTATCCTTTGTTTTTACTAATTGAATTACATATAGACTTAAAAAAATAGTATATTTATAAGTATGATTAAACTTTTAGAAAACTCTTACATCCTGAGTTAAACATGAAAGTTTTTGATTAATTAAGATTTATCCTTTATTGAAAATAAATTTTTATTTTTACAACACAATGAATTGCATATAAAATAATTTATGAAAACATATAATAAATACAAATTAATTTCTTAAAATGTTTGGAAAAAGTGACCAAGTAGTGGTTTTTGTAAATTCCAGTAATTTTCATCAAATTCAATAATTTGACAGTGGAAATTTTTGTCAGTAGATGTTACAAAATAACATCTACTTAGTTTCCATTTGTCCTTGAATTTGATCAAAATATACATGATTTATTTTTAAATTGAGAGAATCATCTAAAAAGAAATTTTTTCGTGGAATTTGCTCCCCTACAAGTCCTTTTATCTCCAGAAGAGCTGTTTCACAGCAATCACACATGACAAGGCCATCTGGAGTTGCCCCAAGAAAGATGTTCTCCTTGTCGACAAGCATACCACATGGCAAGAGCATCCCATTCACATGTTGATCAGAGAGATAAGTCAAGAATTGCTGTTTTGCAACAGCTTCTTGATTTTCCCCCCAGTCAATGGCAGCATTTGAAAACCTCTTGCCAAAGATTTGCTTGACCAAACCTTTTTGTCCAGTTTTGCAACGTAAAATCTTCCCAAAAAGGGAAGAAGTTACTCTTCCCTTTCTTTGGTGATTCCACATTGCACTGGATGCTTGGTCTCTTGTAGACAATTCGATATTCTGGATTGTTTCATGTGACAATGAACAATCCAGTAACATCGAATGTATGGAGTCATCAGCCCTGACATGTTTTAACATTCCAAAGAATTTCGTTCTAAGTAGTTCAATTAAGTTCGCGGAAGATGATTTTCTTCCTGATGCTCTGTTTCACTGGCACAGATGATGTTTCTTCCTCATCTGTTAGATCTTCCAGATATGGTGCATCAGGATTATGTTCCTTAAATATTAGTAGATTAAATGAATTGATAATGTATTACTTCAATAAAAATGTGATGTATTATTAGTTCATGTGAAACATAAAATAGATTATAAAAACAAGAATTGATTTTACACTCAAATAAGTATCATTTTGCTCACAATCTTGGCAATGGCAAAATTAACTCATATGCATAAACTGACACTAGTGTATTAAATCTGTTGGTAAAATCACTGATATGTGCCAAATATTTTGCCACTCAACATTCTCTCATGGTATTCAAACGTAACAAATAATATATTTCGTTTGTAAAGTCGTATTGTTTCCCAAAATTAAGTGATTGGTTCATGAATGACGAAAAATGGGATGTTTCACAAGATCCAATGCAAAAAATAATAGTACAGAAAATTGTTATAAATATCATATGAAAATTAATTATTATTTTTTTTTTCATAAATTTACCTTAATAGCTTCTAAGAAAATTTTATATGCTTCTTCAGAAGGCAATTTTGATTTTTTAAAAACCTTCTGTTTGCATTTTCTTTTTCTGCTAAAATTGATAGCAGAAACTTGTACTGGATCAACCTGTTAGAAACATTGCAATAAATGATTTTACTTTAAATCTGAAAAATATTCGATTAACAATACATAAAAACTTAAGCCAATTTTTTAAATGTAATATTTCAAACAAAATGATAAAATATTTCCATTAATAACACAAAAATAAAGAGGAATATTAAACTTAATTTTCACAAAAGCTTGCTTTTACACAGAAGGAGTTTCTCTATCATGAGTTATCAACAATGATTTTAATGTAAGCAAATTCCTTAAATGTTTCAAAATTAAAATTTATATAAAACTTTTTAAAAATGTAATGCCTAGTTAAAACTAAGTTTAATTTCTAAGTATTATTTCATGAAGCTTACTTTCTTGCTAGTTTTGTTCCACATACAAGCTACAGATGTTGGTGCAGGGCTCTCATTATTTGCCATTTCAACAGCAAACAATAATGCTGCAACATGAGAACAAACTTCTCCTAATCTGAAAGAACACTAATTTTAAAATAACACATCAATGCAAATAAGTTCAATCGGACAATTTCAAAGAACAGTAAAAGTTTAAATGTCTTATTTAAAGAAAAGTGGTAATTTTTAAAATACACACTTATTTAGAATCTTTCAGGATAATTAAAAACAACGAATCTCATAAATTATTGAAAGTCCTAATATATAAATTCAAGAATAAAGATATCATGCTATCCTTCACTTTTATTAATTTAAAAAACAATGCTTACCCAGCCATGCACAAGTACAATGCCCACTATGAACTATACCATTGCAGGAAGCTAAAAACCAGCATTTATGAAATTTATTCATAGTCTGGCTAGCTTGTACTTTACAAGTTAGAATACAAATGTTTAGAGCATTGTTTCTATATATTGAAATGGGGCTTACTTTCCCACTCAATACATAGTTAAATGCATCTAAACTTTTGTGATTCCTCATTTTTTCGCTTGTGTAAGTACATTCCTTTTCTACAAGGTACATGTATATGTCTCCAAAAGTTATTGGAGAGAGGCCACAACTTATTATATACAAATACATGCTCCATTGTACTCTGATCAAATGGATCAGGAAGTTTGTTCCCATTACAAGATAATTTTTCATCATAACGAGCCTTTGCAGTTTCATCCAATTCCATATAAAAACCACTCGACACATGATCTATAAATTACAAATTCAGAAATTAACACACATAATGTTGTTCTTTTTCTCAACATATGATTTACAAATTACAATACATATGGATTCAAAGGACTGATAAAATAACTATAACAAATTATAGTTAATCTTTAGTCAGCATAATTAATCTTTATTAACATACAATTAAACAAAATAGAAACAATAAGAAAATTTCGAACACTAGAAATGAAGGAATTAAGATTTAATGTGGTCGAACAATTAACAAAATATAAATAATAAAAAGTATTTTTTATATATTTATAATTACTTTTCTTCAAATAAAGAGGGAAGAAATTTAATCCAATAACTATAAAAAATGTGATATATAGAAACACTTGCCGGAAAGTACATGCAGTATCTTAATGAATATAAAATGGTTAACACAAATAATTAAAAAAATTTAGAAAGTATTTGTCATTACTTTTCGTTTTATATCCAGGAAAGGAACAAAAAAAATCACATATATATTAATACAATTATTAAAATAAATCTTATATGATAACGCAAATAAACAACAATAAAAAAAATTCAATATGGCGCATGCAAGCTAATACTATTTACTTAGTACACATTTCGCTTGTTAAACATTCTATTAGTCGCCAAAAAAAGCGATAAGCTAGCGATTATATCAACCTTGCTCTAAGTTAGCCAAAAATTTAACAAGGTATTTTAGAAAAAATACTGAATTAAATTATATGAAATCCGAAATCTGAAATCTACAGATCATCTTCTATCCATATAGTTAAAAAAAAGTTTCAAAAACTTGCATTAAAACTTTGAAAAACTTAGTTGAATTTCGATGTTTTCCCATAGATTAACATTAAACCGGAAGTTCCGGTGGGTTCCACTCAATGTTGTTGTTTACAAACTAGAACTTGTCCATACCGCTCGAGCTTACAGGATTCCTATTGGCTGAAATTCCAAGCAATTTTCTATTCCAGGCAATTTCTTGAGCTCACTAGCAAGAAATTGCTCTAAAGCGGTTGCTATGGCAACTGAGTAAAAATTGCTTGAATTGGACGAAAAATTGCTTGAAATGTATACGTGTAATACGTGTAATATCTCGTAATGGTCACAAATTCACGCGGTATAACCATGAGGGATCATCCAAAACGAATAGTGATAGTTACGATTTTACTAACGTCGCTCAAGAACTAAGGTTCAATCCAACAACGGAGAGAACGAATAGATCTGTAACTTAAAAATTAAGTGGCATTGGAGGCTCACAAAGCACCATTAGGTGGGAAAACAGTTTCACTCTAGAGAGGCATAACAACTAAGAACACATCAAAAATGCTGTAAAAACAGGTACATATAAGACATCAAGAGAGGACGAAGCACTAGTTACAGGACGAAATGGAATATGGAATATTTACATGTCCGTTGTGGTTTAAACCTCCACAACGGGGGAGGCAGTAGTTGGTGATTGGGTCACAGAGCCACATGGGCTGGAGGGTTCGTTGATGGCTGTTTCTGCAGGGGTCGCCAGTGGTGAAGCAAAGTTACAAGGTGCGTCAGGGACACCAGTGGAAGATCTAGCCGAAGAGGAAAGTGGTGAGGCTAGGCTATCGTTTTTTTTCAACTAAAAGACGAGCACTTTCCCCTTGACTGCCGAGGCAACACACACTAAAATTTCCATACACGTGGTCAGTTTGTCGAAGAAAAGCAACACGTCCGCTGAAGGAAACTGTAGCATATATCCTATATTTTAACTCACTAGATGGAAGCACCTTACAATGAAGTGTACATCTAGAATAGTACTAGTTTTCTCCGCTAGGGTTGCAGTATATATATACGTTGTGCTCATGGGTAATCTCTCTCTCTCTCTCAACACTCGCAGATGATTTAGAACATGTGTCTATAATAAAGTTAAAGTTGTTAAGTTTTATCTGATTGCATCCTGATTGAACATTAACGCAACATATCCTTCAATGGTGACCTGCATGAATAAGATATTATGGCATTAAAATAATACTTTATTTTTAAAATTTTCACGAAATAGCTAAATATTGCGTAAGAACTGGTAACCACGTGTAAGCTTCAAAATGAATGACGTAGGCGCCGTCAAGATACCGGCATATAACTTTCACGATCCTGCTCTCTGGTTCACAATGTGCGATAGCACATTCCAACTTGGCTGTCCCAAGGCAATAACAGACAGCAAAACAAAATTTAATTACATCATCGCACATTTACCACCGGAAGCAGCAACCATCATTCGTGACGTCATTATGAATCCCGACCCTGTGGAGCCTTACGAAAAAGCGAGAATGGAGCTAATAAAAAAGAAGCGGTGAATCATCCCATCAAGAAATCAGAAATTACTCATCGGAGAAGAACTCGGAGATAGACGTCCCAGCGAACTATTGCGCGTCATGAGGAGGCGCGCGGAATCTCATAGCGTTCCGGATGACCTCATGCTTGAACTTTTTCAGCAGCATCTGCCCACTCGTGTACAATCCATTCTTGCAGCTATAAGCCCGCTGCCATTGGAGAAAGCTGCCGAAGTAGCCGATCGAGTCATGGAGGTGACGCCAATTGCGGTAAGTGCCTGTTCCGTTTCCTCAGACAAAAATTCCATTGAAAGCCATGTACTTGAAGAAATAAAAAATTAAATTTGCGCATTGATGAAATTTCGCGTAGCAGAAGTCGTAGTCGTAATCGTAATCTCCCATTTCATAAACGTAATCGCTCTAAATCAAAAACATACGAGCAGTGCTGGTACCATTACAAATTTGGCTCAGCAGCTCAAAAATGTCACCCTCCATGTAAATTCTCAAAAAACGAGTCCGGTTAGGTATAATGGCGACTACTGCCTTGCCAAGAAATTCTCGTCGCCTTTTTATTCGAGATAGACGTACTGATGTCACATTTTTAATTGACACGGTATCTGATGTGTCCATAATTCCAGCAACAAAAACACAAAGGCAAAATAATTCACAAATGACACTTTCTGCCGCCAATACGTCACCCATACACGTATACACAACTCAAACACTTTCTTTGGATTTAGGCTTAAGGAGAATTTTCCAATGGACATTTTTAGTTGGTAACGTTTCAACCCCAATTATCGGTGCTGATTTCTTGTACAACTTCCGTTTAGTACCGGATATAAGTAAGCAAGCATTGTTAGACTCGGAGACAAATATTAAATGTCATTGTATTTTAGGCAATAGTAGAATTCATTCAATTAAAACTGTGTCAGGTGATAGTGTTTATCATGAACTTTTAAGAAAATTTCCTGACATCACAAAACCTCCCCGGCCTGATCAAGAAATTAAACATTCCGTAGTCCATTACATCGAAACAAATAGTCGACCTGTAACAGCTAAAGCTCGCCGCCTCGCTCCCGATCGTCTCCGCATCGCAAAAGCGGAATTTGAGAACATGATTACTCTAGGTCATATGCGACCTTCCAAAAGTAATTATGCCTCACCTTTACATATGGTTCCTAAAAAAGACAGCACAGAGTGGCGACCAGTCGGCGATTACCGTGCACTCAATGCTCAAACTATTAAAGATAATTATAGCGTTCCCAATATTTTAGATTTTACTTCTAATCTTCACGGTACAAAAAATTTATTCTCACATTGATCTCGTGAAGGCATATCATCAAATTCCAATTAACCCAGATGATGTACATAAAAGTGCAATCATCACACCTTTTGGGTTATTTGAAAGCACTCGGATGCAGTTTGGTCTTTGCAATGCCGCTGCTACATTTCAACGATTCATAGATGAAGTCTTGCGAAATCTTCCATTTGTGTTCGCTTTTGTAGATGACATTCTGGTCGCGTCTTCTTCACCCGAAGAACATTTACAACATTTACAAATTTTATTCACACGCTTACAACAATATGGACTATCTTTAAAGCCCTCTAAATGCATTTTCGGTGTAACTACAATAAAATTCTTAGGCTTTAAAGTATCTGAATCAGGAATAGAACCCTTGTCGGATCGCGTCGATTGCATTTTAAATTTTCCACAACCCACTACACTCACGCAATTAAGACGTTTCCTCGGGTTATTTAATTTTTTATCGACGCTTTGTTCCCAAAGCTGCTCATTTATTAGACCCACTAAATAAATTTTTGAAGGAATTAAAAATTTTAAAAAAGTCTAAAAAAGTTTCCTGTAAAAATTTGCGTGACTCAATTCAATGGACTGAGGAGGCAGAGCAGGCATTAAATGATGCCAAAAACGCTTTAGCTGACGCAACTCTTCTTCGACATCCCATTCCAGGTGCAAAATTAAGCCTTTGGACTGATGCGAGTGACAAAGCCGTAGGTGGTTCACTTATGCAACTTTGCCAAAACAATTGGGAACCTGTTGCCTTTTTGTCAGTGAAACTGTCGAAAAGTCAGCAGAAATGGTCCACATATGACAGAGAACTCCTGGCAATATATATTTCGGTCAAACGTTTTCGTCACATGCTCGAAGGAAGAGACTTCATAATCTACACAGACCAGAAGCCTCTCATGTATGCCTTTATGCAAAATCCTGACAAGTGCAGTCCACGGCAATGGCGACATCTAGATTTCATATCTCAATTCAGTACCGATGTTCGTCATATAAATGGTACCCACAACGCAGTCGCTGATGCACTTTCAAGAATTGAAGTGAATCAAATATCCAATTCATTTTTAGATTTCGAGGCACTTTCAAAGGCTCAACTAGAAGACAACGAATTACAAAGTTTCCAAAATGACGAGAAATCTTCCCTTGTCTTTAAACGTGTGCCATCTCCAGTATCAGCCACTGAACTTATCTGTGATACTTCCACTGGCTCTCCCAGACCATTTGTACCACGTAATTTTCGTAGGACCATATTTGAGCATTTTCACAACTTAGCTCACCCTGGTGTTGCAGCATCTTTCCAACTCATCGCATCCAGATATGTTTGGCCAAACATGCGGAAAACAGTGAAAGATTGGGTCCAGAATTGTATTGCTTGTCAACGTTCAAAAGTGCACAGACACACGAAGACACCTCTGGGCACTTTCGCCTTACCTGATGCAAGATTTTCACACATTCATGTGGATTTGATAGGTCCTTTACCATCATCAGAAGGAAAATCTTTTGCTTAACAATTGTCGATCGATTCACTAGGTGGCCAGAAGCAGTAGCTATAGAGAACATTACTGCAGAAACAGTTTCTCGAGCCATTTTTGACACTTGGATCTCTAGATTTGGTTGCCCAGTTAACCTAACGACTGACCAAGGCCGACAATTTGAAGCTGCTCTTTTCAAAGAATTAACGAAATTCCTGGGCACAAACCGCATCAGGACCACATCATACCACCCACAAGCAAACGGTTTAGTGGAACGTTTACATAGAGTGCTAAAGAGCGCCTTAATGGCTCATGAGAATATCAAGTGGACTGAGACCCTACCTGCAGTTCTTCTTGGCTTGCGAGTAGCTGTGAAACCCGACATCAATGCTTCAAGTGCAGAATTAGTGTATGGTGTTTCCCTCAGATTACCAGCCGAGATATGCACTGACACATCTTCAATGCCACTAGACTACGGATTTGTGCAACAGTTGAAAAACCAAATGAATCATTTAAAACCCTTGTCAACATCCACTCATGGATTTTCAAAAATTTTTGTGCACCCTAAATTGATGACTGTTCTCATGTGTTCCTCCGTGTTGACAAAGTTTCCCCATCATTGTCTCAGCCTTACACAGGGCCACACGAAGTTCTATCAAGGAATGACAAACACATAACCATTAATATAAATGGAAAGAAAAGTTGTGTGTCACTTGATAGAGTTAAACCAGCATTTGTGTTCAAGGATTTGCCCGATACCATTCCTGATCCTATCATTAGTGCAGAATCATCACATCGCCATCCAGTGACAACAAACATGCAAACTACCAAATCAGGTAGACGGGTAAGATTTCCTCAGAGACTAATAACTGAAATTAAATAAACTATTCAAGTACCAGATGGACATATATATTTTTTTCTAAGGAAATTTGTTTGACTTTTCATATCTTATGATTTTCATACCTTTTCATATTATGTATATTTATGTAATGTAATTTCAAATATCTCTGTATGCATATTATATTTTCTTACAACGTAATTTCAAGCATATGTATATATAATTTTCTTTTCAATGTAATTTGCAAGCATATGTATATATAATTTTCTTTTCAATGTAATTTGCAAGCATATTTCAAATAATTGTATTTGAGATTTTGCTCATGAGCATGTCATATATCGTTCTTTCGATTCTCTCCATCACTGGGGGGATACTATTGTAGCATATATCCTATATTTTAACTCACTAGATGGAAGCACCTTACAATGAAGTGTACATCTAGAATAGTACTAGTTTTCTCCGCTAGGGTTGCAGTATATATATACGTTGTGCTCATGGGTAATCTCTCTCTCTCTCAACACTCGCAGATGATTTAGAACATGTGTCTATAATAAAGTTAAAGTTGTTAAGTTTTATCTGATTGCATCCTGATTGAACATTAACGCAACATATCCTTCAAAACATTGGGTCAAAATCTCGGATTCCAATCAAATTAAACGTTTGGAGCCACTATGACAATCCCCCATGTCGTGTCTTCGATTTATTGAAATAAAGAAGGTTTTTCATTACTAGAACAAATCTTATTTTAATTTTCTTACGTTCCACAACACAAGGAGTCTCTTAATAAAACAACACACATCTATTAAAGTAGTTATAGAAAATAATCTTAAAGACTAAAAAAAGAGATGAAACAGGCATTCCCTGACTCCACGTGTACACTTCTCTCTTCAGGAGTGGATCAAGACAGCGCTAACGCACTCAGATAGTTTTTTTAATGTAATGCTAGCGCCAACTGTTACGCAACATGGAAACTAAAATAATTGAATAGCGTTACTATTTTTGTATTGCTGTATTAGTTAAACTATTTTTGCTGAAGTTCTTATTGCATTTTATTTACATTTTGGAAATTTTTTAGTTTTGGTTTCTTGTTACAGGGCCGGCGCTAGCAGTTTCGCCATCCCGGGCAAAGAGGTAAAATGCCGCTCGTTTATAATAAAAATTAAAAGGGATAACCTAAACCCTCCCACGCTTAATGGTAAAATAAAATGTGAGCAAAAAACTTGCTTTCAATAATGTTGAAGATTTGATTAGCAAAAAATACTAATTTATTAATTTATATTTTGGGCACTAAATTAAAATTAGGGTTGCACAAAAAAAGAGTCATTTCTAGTGTAAAATTATAAAATAAAGATATTAAAAAAATACTAAAACAAATTATAAAACCACTAAATATTAAAACTTAATTACATATTAAAAATACATTTAAATCGAGTATTTCTCTTTCTCTCATTTTAATTCTGAGAATTTTTTTTATAAATTCTTTAACATTAATTTCTTCAGCCAGTTCATGTTCAATAGCTATTGTTGTCAAGCCGTTTAGCCGATCCTCGGTAGTTGTGGGGCGAAAATTTTTTTTAATTAGTTTTAATTTGGAGAAATTCCCTTCTCCACTTTCCACACTTATTGGGAGAGTAAGCAATATCCTTAAAAATATACCGAGAGTTGGAGCAAAATCCAGGTTTGATTTGAATTTTAAAATCTTGATTGCACTTTCTTTTTTATTTAGCAAAGCCAAAACTTCTACTATCTCGTCTGCCAGGTCCAGCGCGTTTATATCTGATGAATTCCCATCAGTTAACACTGTTTCTAGATCTTTTTTTGTCGTTTTAATAAGTTTATTTTAAATCACATATATTGTATAATAGTTGGAAATAGTTGCTGTGGGTACTGATCAAATCAAACCTAGATTTAAGTGCATTGATAGCTTTATCTATATAATGTGAAAAAATAAAACTCTGCCTTATATTTCAAAGTAGGATCTTCTATCGGATCATCTTGTGCCTCACAGTCGAAATTAACATTCCCTCTTCGAACTCTATGACGTGGCTGGGTGAGTTCAAAATTAGCCAGTATGTCAATTTCGTCGGCGAGTTCTCGAGCATCACAAAGCATTTCATTAAAGACTGTGTTCGATCTAAGATCCTTGAAAAAATCTTTACAGCTTTTAAAGAGCCCCATAGCAGATGGTAAATTATACTCTTCTGTCTGCAAGAGCTTACTTATAGGATTGATACAATTTAAGATTTTGTACCAAATTACAATGTAGCATAAGAGTTTAAATTGTTTAACACAATAATCCAAAAGCCTCAACTCTTATAGAGTCGTCAATCTCCGAATTATAACAGACAGAAAGTAAAGCATCGTATATCCCTCCTACTTGATACATTAGTGGTTTTAATGCATCTATTCTGTTTCCCAACGATTTTGTTTGAAATCACTTATCTACTTTATAAATTGTGTTCATCTTATTTTTATTTCTGTAATGCACATTTTGCTTCCACTTTAATTAAATAGTTTTCTACTAGGAACACACACATACACACACAAAATTGCACCTATATTCTTTCGCAGTAATTATTATTCTGTAACAATAAAATTTTAATTAAATTCTTTTTCTGTTGCTATTTATAAGAAATTTCTGTCATAATTTTGACATACTTATTGTTGTCTTTTTTAAAGATTTTAAATATTGCTGTAGATTGGAACTTATTATTACTAGAATGTTTTTTCTTTAATATACATATAAACGCTTTTAAATTTTTTCACAATCACGAAAAATACATTTTAAAGGATTTTTGAGAAATATAATAGTAAAATGAAATAGTAAATAAAAACTATTAAAAACTGAAACCACCGACTTTTTAATTTTTACTGCACCAATGTTCTACGGAACACTGATTAAGAGCCTCTCGTTTATGTCTTGGATGAGTGATTATATTCTGAAACTTTTTTTGGTAAGGTATTGAAATAGGAATTCCAAGTATTTTATATTTGTATTCGTTGCAATTAAACGATTGAGAACTAAAAAGCCTTTATATATTAATCACAAATAAAACATATTTTAATAAGATTGAAACTTAATTTTAAAAATGCTTTGGAAGTTATTCAGTCTTAAAGTCATTCTTGTTTGCTTATTAGGGCTGCTAATTCTATGTTACTTTGATAAGACCATATATTCAAATGGATCAGCTATTTAATAATCGTTTTTTGAAATTTAAAATTCACACCTGAAATTTTGCAATTTATTTATCTGAAGAATGTTTTTGCATTGTGTTAAATATTTGTATTTTTTAAAATATTTGTACTTTTTTGGTTTAAAATCTTAAAGTCTTTTAAATATTTTCTTAAAATTTCTTCATATTAAACTGCAGATAATTTATTAACTCAATTTTCTAAATTTTTCAAAATATGCAATTTGATGAACTTTATTAGTAGCATACAGAATGTTGTACAATATTTTAAAGATTTTATACATTTTTTATGTATATTTATAATTAATTGGATTCATAATATATATAATTAATTATACAAATAATTATACACATGGTTAATTATTAGACGACATTAAATATTCCTTCAAATTGTCCGAGTAAAACAGAGGCTCCCAAAAGTTTTTGTCTCATAGACCCCTTGCTATGTTTTTAGGTATATGGTAGACCCCCTGCCTAATTAATATTGAATGTTTGCGAATTTATCGACTTAAATGACTTTTTGAAATCGAGTACTACTACTACTTTAAAAGAATTAAATTTATAACTAATGAAAAATAGAGTTAAAAGTTTAAAAGCATATGTTAATTCATTAAATTAAAAGTTAATATATAAAATAATTGTTAAATAAAATAACCAAACAACACACAATTGATTTTAATGAGAGGGATGAATCTAGCACTAAAATAACACATTTTCAACATTTAGTATCAATCTTGTCAGGTTTAACCTTAAATCTCCTCTGTTAGTAATGTCCAGTTTCTTTTTTTGTTTTGGAGATAGGTCTGCGCTGAAACTCCTTCTTACTAGGAAAAATAATTAAAAATTTCCTCACGATACTCCATAATTCGGGACAAATAACAAGTTTGCCTTTTTAAAGCCAAAATTGCTGGTATCCATTTCTATACTTTAAAATCTTCATTGGTGGATATCACGATCAGTTCCTGTTATCATGACATTTTTTTTTCAATATGACCAATATAAATTCATTGTTCATTCTGTGGTATTACCATAGTCAAAAAGCATTCTCAAAACTGATTTCAAAATCTCAATAAAAGGCAGTTAAATATTGAACGTAGGTTAAAACGTGCTGACAGATTGTCTGGGTTAATTTGAGAAAATTCCGGACCTCCAGTATTATACTTCTTTAGTTTAACTCTGGAAAGAAACGCTGAAATGGTTCCTGTTTCAAAAAAAATTATGCTGTCACCTTGTACGGGTAAACACACACACACACACACATCATTAAATTTAGTAAATAAATCCACTAAATAAGTAAAATTTGGTTTCACGCGACTTGATTAAATTATCTTTAAAAATTAAAGTCACGATCTAGTTTAATGAGAGCCAATACCACATAGACCCTCACTTACACCTAATTGAGGCCCAATTTTTTTCCTGACGTGGACCCCTTGCAGGTCATCATAGACTCCTGGGGTTCTATATAGACCACTTTGGGAATCACTGGTGTAAAAGATCTTAATTAAAAAGGTATCGTGCAAATTCTTCTTAAAATGGCAATAACTTGTAATATATATATATATATATATATATATATATATATATATATATATATATATATATATATATATATATATATACAGTCGACTCTCGATAATTCGAACTTTCGATAATACGAACCTCTCGCTAATTCGAAGTATATGCTCAGCCCCTAGAAAAACTCTTGATATTTCGAACTAAAACCATGCGTTTTGGTACTCTCAATATTTCGAAGTAAACCAGACTACAACACGCGATAATTCGAAGTTATCCTATAAAACTCTCGATAATTCGAACCTTCAATATTATGAAGTTAGATTCACTTCCTATACCTAAATATCCCACGAGCGGTTTTTTTAGTGAACTTATTTTCAGTCCAAATTGTGCATGTTGATAGAATAACTACATTGTTTATTATATTTCTGGTATTTGCTAAGCAGAATTTTGATTTAGTCCTAAGCCATCTGTTTTTTCTTTTTACGTTGATATCCACAAGCTTTAGATAGATAAAGGAAAAACTGCTTTCTTTTTTATTCACTGTGCAGTAATGAGTGATGCTTCCTTTTAAAGTATTGCACAATAATTTTGATTTGCGTTGAGTATTTATTACTAATAATGAGTCACATTTAAACAGATGTTTTTTTAAAAAATAAAGCATTCAAACTACATCCAAGATAATTCAGCAGAATCGTTTTTATGGCAGAGAATTGAAAGCGAGAAATAAAACTTTTATATAAAAATGTACGAGGCACAGGCAGGAGAGACAGGGATTCAACTTTATTCTATTACTTTTTTTAAAAAAAGCTGTAATGTGCCACTAAGAATTGCTCCACGTGCCATAGTTGTGTCGACCCTTGCTATTAAATATACCCTGTAGCTGAGTGTGAACTGTGAAATACGCCTTGTGTTCATTTTATATAGAGATTCCAAATTTTAAATTAAAAATATTATTTTACTAAAGTTGTGGTGATTTACGTTTCCTACCTGTTAATTTCGATAAACCTTGGGCCACTACTTTACACATCACCTCAGTGTTGACTTATCACGCGAAATGAACGACGTCTTCTTTTAAAAAATACAAGTGCTTAACAATTTCTGAAAAGCAAAAGGTGATATAATCAGTTGAAGAAGGTGAGAGGAAGGTCGATGTAGCCAAAGCATTTTAAATCCCACTATTCTGAAGAATAAAGAGAAAATCTTTAGTGCATCTGTCCAGTAGAGTGAGAAAACGTGTTAGTAAAGGTGATTTTCCACATCTTGAATAGTGTTTAGTTTCATGGATGAGACTGTGTCGAGGACAGAATATTCCGATGGGGGCCTCTTTATTGAAGGAAAAGGCTAAAGCATTCACCAAAGAATTAGGAATCGAGTTTTCTGCTAGCGAGTGATTAACTTACAAATTTTAAGAAAAGGAATGGGATACTCTTCAAAAAAATGTGCGAGGAAAGCTTAAGTGTCGACATTAACGTTTGTTCTAAGTGGCAGAACTCGCTTTCGGATCTAATAAAGGAGTACGAACCACGTAACATTTTCAACATGGATGAAACCGGACTCTTTTTCAAGTGTTTGCCAGAAAAACATTTACATTCAAAAAAGAAAAATGCCATGGAGGTAAACATAGCAAGGAGAGGTTAACTATTTTACTGGCTTTAAACATGGACGGCTCAGAAAAGATTACTCCTCTCGTCATAGGAAAATCTGCAAAACCTCGGTGTTTCAAGGGCATAAACTCGTTCCCTACCAAATACCGCTCATACAAGAAGGCATGGATGACCACCGAACTCTTTAATGAATGGTTGATCTCACTGAACTCGGATATGAAAAGAGAGAAACGACATATTCTCTTATTTTTAGACAACTGTACTGTGCACAATAACGCACCATCTTTATCAAATGTGAAACTTCAATTTTTCCCTCCAAACTCAACCTCAAAACTTCAGCCACTCGACCTGGGCATCATGCATAATTTTAAAACTTTTTATCGGCATGAAGTCGTTAAAAGCGTTTTGGATAACCTCGAAAATCAGCAGAATGTAACAACTATTTCTATTTTAACAGCTTTGATCATGATTGACAAGGCTTGGAGAGCTGTTACTCCTTTGACAATTCACAGCTGTTTTAAAAAGTCAGGCTTTCCCTCGCCGAATCTGGTTGGTGTGGACGATACACTCACTGAATTTAATGCTGAACCATCCCTTTTTTGGAAGCTCTTCCATAACAAGATTTGACGACTACGTGTCGGTTGACACGGACATTGCTCTATGTGGAGCTCCATCTGACGCTGAAATTGTGACTTTGGACCACAATAATACAGAAAGTGATGAAGACGAATCGGAGGAGTTGACTCCGGTAACTCTGTCAAGCTAAAGTATCACTAAACAAACTATGCAACTTTTCCCTTCAAAATCATGTTGATGCAGACATTTTACAGGCTTCATTTGTTCTAGAAAAATATATTTACAAAGTTAGATTGAATACCTTAAAACAAAAAAAGATAACAGATTTTTTCGACAAAAAGTATTTATTATACTATATAGTTTGTATATTCTTTTAATAGTTGTTTTCAAGACATAAGTGTATTCTTTTAATATAGGACTTTTAACTTCTGTTTTATTTTTATACTGTATAAAATGCGCTTTAAAAAATTATTTACAATTGTTGCTTTATTACATAGTTTAAATTTGAATGTGTTAGAAAAAAAATTTCTCTTCGTGTATTTTGAGAGTTCTTTACTAACCTTTTGATAATTCGAAGTTTTTCATTGGTCCCTCCAACTTCGAATTATCGAGAGTCGACTGTATATATATATATATATATATATATATATATATATATATATATATATATATATATATACTAGAGGACCCGACAGACGTTGTCCTGTACACACATCTTAAATTTAAAAATTCAAAATTTTTATGAATAAGCTTTAACAATCTGGACTATTTTGAGTAAAATTGAGTAAAATTTCAAACACTAATTACATATGAATGTAATAATTTAATTAACACACGATTTCTTTCAACAAAATAATAACACGAAGTGACAAAATATTTTCCTGAAATGATCACAGCACCAACTGTCGGGACCAACTTGAATTATAATAAAAGATTTTTGAATATTCGATACTGCAATCGTAGCGCAGTCTGCCGGATCCAATGTAAAACATTCCAAGATCAACAATTTATAAATAAAAAATTATTAAATAAACTTTTCTAAACCGAATTATAAATCTAAACCATTCTCGAGTCCACTGAAACAGACAAAAACTTTCCTCAAAATCGGTCCAGCCGTTTAGAAGGAGTTCAGTTACATACACACGCACAGAAGAATTACATATATAAAGATTATTTGAAAAGATATTAATTAAAAACGCTAAAAAGCGTGAATCGTCAGCATTTTCGTAACAATAAAGACCGGGTTTGGCCAGTTTGGCTGAAAATCAATTTTCAACGCCAACTTACGTCTTTTTCAATTCCTACTATTAGCTCACGATCTCTATACATGTTTTAGTTGTTTGTTTGTTTATTTATTTATTTATCTTGGTGGAATTTTCAATCGTTAATAAAATTCATTTTAAAGCACTCAATTGAGTTGAAATGTAATGTTGTGACGAATCTGTACGGAACCTTTCCACTAATCTTCTTAGGCGTCTTTCTGGGGAATATAAATTCGCGTTTATTTCCAATCAACTCCAAAAAGAAGTATGGGATATTTAAATTAGATAAGGTATTTAAGTCGAGGGTTGCGAGATAGCAAGAGAGATTATGGTAGGCTATTGAGCCAGTAACGTTAAACGTCTTACTAGAAGATTCAAAGAGATTATATATAGATTCGTGAAGACGTCGTGCTGCTAGATATACCAGAAAGCTGATATATGCCAGTGGTAAATATAATTCACGTACGCTTAAAGTAAGCGTCAGTTCGAGCTACTTAGTTAAAGTTAATGACAGTTAAGAATTCGAATACGTGTGTTTCTCGGATCTCCTATTTCGGTAAACCTTACTTGAGTTGAGCTAGATTATTAATTAATTGTATTCTTAGTAATTTAATTTAATATAAAGGCAAATCCCTTTATACGACGTAACGTTATTGTATTATATATTATCAGAGATTTTTGAGGAAATTATAACAAAATAAATAATATTATTTTTCAAAATGGCTCTTCGTGGTTCTTTGCCTCAAATAAATCTTGGTGTTCAAGGTGTGACCCAGGAGGGTCATCACAATGTACATGATTATTTTGGATGACAATACAATAATCTATATTAATAAAGAGGAGATTAGGCGTGTGTGTTTCACCTCTACAGCCCAAACTAAGCAACCCAGAAGTATGAAACTTGGCACATAATTATTCTAGGTCCTGAAGATGTGCACTACGAAGAGTTTTTTTCAAAATTCGCTTTAGATTTTTTTAAAATTAAATTTTTAAACGATTTTTCCATTCAACACCTGGGGTTTTAGTTAGTTGTTTTGGCAACGGTCTCCTTTGTTTTGCTTTCATTTGCGCTCGAATGCATGGCTCTTCAAGCTAAGCCTATTTTATGATTCTAAATTTAATTGTTTTAATTACATTTTTGTTTTGCTTATGTTTTATCTATTACTTTGTATGTGGTCAGTTAATGTTTTAATTTTATTTCATTTTCAGCTTAAGAATTTGATTTACTTATATGTACATTTTTGATGCATGGCTCTTCAAGTTAAGTCTAATTTATAATTCTAAGTTTAATTGTTTTAAATACATTTTTGTTTTGCTTATATTTTATTTGTTACTTTGTGTGTGGTCAGAGTTGTTTTCATGTTAATACTTACAATTTTTTTTAGTTATTCGAAATTAAATTGTAAATTGTATCTCATATACGTCTTTATGGTTTTCAGTTAATGTTTTAATTTTGTTCCTTTTGCAGCTTAAGAATTTGATTTACTTAAATGTACAGTTTGTTTGCTTATATTTTATTTTATTATTTCGAATCATTTCTGGGTTTAGATTGTTTATGTTAATTGTTTAAGTGTTATTATTCTGAACTATATCTGAGTTAAGAATTAATTTTATTTCGTTTTCAGCTTAAGAATTAGATTTACTTTAATATACATTGAAAATATTCCGAACAATTTTTACATTCTACGCATTTTATCCTTTTACTTAATTTTTATTAAAAGGATGTTATTTAATTAATGTTATAGTTTCTACTACATTCTAGGTTACTTCATATTTATTTGTTTATTTTATTCATGTTTAATTTTTTTATATTTAAAATTTTTAAGCGATTTTTCAACTAAATGGAAATATGTCATCAGACGTGTCAAGTCAACATTGCGAAAATTAATGTTAAGAGCAGTTTTTTGGGGTACTTTAGCACATTTTATAGTTAATATATTTATTTGTAGTTTTTTTTTTAACTCTTTGTGGTGGAATTACATTCGTTTTTCAAAAAAGTTGTCGTACAAGAAATGTTCTTTCTAAATTCCCTTTTTTGGATTTGCAACACAAATATAACATTAGATTCCCCAAGTCTTAGGATATGAATTGTTTTATATTAAATTAATACTATAATTTCTATTTTAGTGTCACACAGTTTTATATTTGTTTATTTTCTAAACTGTAATTTTTTCTTCCTTATTGTAGTTTAAATTATATGATACTGTGACTCAAGTTTTTAAGTCCAAAAATGATTTATAAAGATTTTTGTAGGCAGAAGCTTAGATAATGTGGTACTTATGTATTAGCGTCACCACAGGAAAATTGGTGCCGTATGAATCACACCTTGATACCATTTGGCTGCGGTGATGATTATACGTAAGTACTGATAATAATTACTTATTTTTTAACACAAATATCAGTGGATTATTTTAGACAATGAAATTCACTTCTTACCTGCTTTTATTCTTATGTTCAAAAATAATAATAATCTGTTACAAAAAACTTTCTTGCTTTTCTTTGTTCAACGACAAATTCTAAATCTTGCTTATTGTAACGATAAAGTTGAAAATCCTAGCTAGCAGTATAACAAAAAGGGAATATAGTGATCAATTAAACTAATGGAAATAAAAACCTTTTTTCAAGAATTCATTAATGCAGCACATTTTTTTTAAAAAAAAGTTACCGTTGAGTTAAATTTGGAAATTTTAACTTAAAAATTAATCCCTTAAAAAAATTTAAACTTTAATAACAACATTTGCAAACACAAGTTTATTCTAAGCGAAGATCAAAGCTGCTAACTTGGAGAGTTATTTTGAATGTTCACATTGGTGCGATAAAACGCAAGTACCAACATTTCCTTCCATTCCATCCGTATTTTTATCACCACAGCCAAAGTGGCACTTTTTTTCACAAAAATTTGACTAATTTTTTTCTTTTTCATATAAAACATAAAAATCTATTGTCTTGACATCGGAAATTTTGCTGAGGTGATGCCGATACATAAGTACCCTTTTCCTCTAATGTCAAATTCCATTGTAACAAAAAAGTAGAAAAATGTAACTGAAAGAAATGACAATTAAAACTAATTGGGATTAACAGATTACCAATATTGTGTGACTTAAGTTAAAAAAATTTTTTCACGTACAAGATTTTTTTTACATGTTTTTTTTTTGTATTATCAATCTAGGGCTGTGATTGGGCTACAATTTATCTGATTTTGATATCAAGGTAGTAAGCCCCAAAGTAAGTAAAGCTTGAAATTAAATCATTGCCTGAATATTGGTACACTTTAGCGTTGCATCTTACCTACTTCCAAACTAATAGCGGGACAATTTGGTCTGGAAAAGCTTTTGTTCTTCTTTTATTGGCTAATTCCATATTTCATCAGTTGCAAAATAGTACAAAATTATAGCTGACTAGCCATTATCCACCCGCTTCATTGTGTATTTCACGTATAAATAAATACTGTTTACATATTCATAAATTTTTTATATCTAGCATTAAGAATATAATTGCATTGAAAAAGAAATTTATAGCTGTAACTCTCGCTTCTTGATATAAAAAGGTCAGAATTAAGAATTTCTAATAATATCTAAAATAGAAGTAGAAAGATTTTTTGCACTCGCTTTACCCACTAATCAAGCAAATTTCCACGAAAGCAATTTTGAATGGATCTCTACTTCGTAAAATAAATATATGTGCTAAAAATTTCAAGTCTAAATCTTATAGAGCCCAAACAGAATTTTTAACATCAATTCCTCCGGAGCATTCTTTGCGGATTTCAATTCAACAAAAGAAACATGCAAATTAAATTTTATTATTATGGTCCAGAAGTGATAAAAGTATTTATTTTGATATAAGGATCAATCTGTTACTACCAAACGTGCATAATAAAATCATGAAAAAAAAAAAAATGTGCGTAGAAAAATTTATTTATTACTATATTCTCTTTTTGTTATATTGCTAGCTAGGATTTTCAAATTTATTGTTACAGTAAGCAAGATTTAGAATTTGTCGTTGAACAAAGAAGAGCAATACAGTTTTTTTTGTAACAGATTATTATTATTTTAGAACATAAGAATAAAAACAGGTAAGACGTGAATTTCATTGTCTAAAAAATTCCACTGATATTTGTGTTAAAGAATAAGTAATTATTATCAGTATTTACGTATAATCGTCACCACAGCCAAATTGACACTCATGAATCGCACCATTTTTCGTCAAAATCTGACTGATTTTATATAAAATATGTTAGAATCGTTGTTGTTTTGGTATCAAGGTGTGATTCGCATGGCACCAATTTTGCTGTGGTGATGCTAATACATAAGTATCACATTATCTAAGCTTCTGTTTACAGAAAGCCTCACAAATCATTTTTTGACTTAAAAACTTGAGTCATGGTATCATATAATTAAAACTACAATAAGCAAGAAAAAATTATATTATTGTATAAGCTATATTATTGTAAAGTTTCATTAAAATCCGTTCAGTTGTTTTTGCATGAAAGAGTAACAAACATCCATCCATACAAACTTTTGCAATTATAATATTATAACAAAAAGAAAATGGAACTCAATGCAAAACTTATTGGGATTATACGATTTCAGATATCGTGATTTAAGTTAGAATTTTAGGTATTAACCTATTAGTGTCACTACAACCAAATTGGCGCCACATGAATCATTCCTTGATATCAAAACAACAACGGTTTTTTTATGAAACAAAAAAGATTTGTAAGATTTTGGTGAGAAATAGCACAGTGTTCGCCTGGTGCCAATTTAAATGCAGTGATGCTATAGGTAAGAATACAAATGCTAATGCGAATTTTTATTTACGTCTAAGATTTTCTGAGCTGTTTATGGTAATTTCATCAAAATCAGACTATGAATGGGATTGAATGCTCTAAAAGTAATTTTTTTGCACTTTAAAATTCAGAGTTCATGCAATTTTTGTCATGTTGCATTATGATTTAACTTTCCTTCACAATCTGTTCTTCATATATATTTTTTAAGATTTTATGAATGTACATTTCTATGACATTTTCTTTGGTTGAAAAAAAAAAGATTGTTTTTCTTCCTTTATCAGCAGATGCTAATCAATGTTGAATATCGTGAAAGATATGCATAGTTATTTAGACTCGCATTCCAATGGTGAAATTAATAAAAAAGGGGACGATATTCAGCAATCTGATGCTAAAAAAATTCAAAGAAAAATATCAGATTACGATAAAATCGGGCGTATAATGCTCACCTATACTTTTGAGGTTCATTTTTTAATGTTTGTTATGCTCGCCATATAACGCACACTCTCTTTGTTCGAAGAGACCTGAAATGTACATGTGCAATGCTCTCATGTTTTGAAATAATTATATTTGAGGTATTATTCCAAGGTATAGAAAAAAATAGTATACTTCTATATAGAATTACAATGCTTTAAAGTTCATATGAGTGTCATTTCCCATAGCAGAAACATATTACTGCTATTACTTTTCTGCTATAATTTTTTTTTATTTATACTTTCATTCTTCCATTTCATTTACCTTTTAGCATCTTAAATTTCTCTTACATTCAAATATAGGTTTTTATGAAAGTATTATTTTCTGTGAAGCGAAGTTTCAATGTGAACATTCATTAAAAAAATATTTTTAAATTTTGAGTACATAATTCTGCAATGGCTCTACCCTATGAGATTATTAGATTATGTGGTACTTGTGTATTAGCGTACTTAGGCTATAATCTCTGATTCAGCTCATTAATAAGGTATAGCATAAAACTAAGTTATCACCCGAATATTGGTACATTCAGCAGTACTTTTGCCTACTTCCAACTGCATATCATGACCAGTTGGTCAAAAAAATAAGTATTTGTGTATTATCGCAGCCTATTGGCGGTATTATATTGTCACGGAGTTCGAAAGAAGTACACAGTTCAATTAAACAAACAATTAGATTTATTCTAACGCTGGGAGCTCGATACAACACTGGACTGAGAACATGCCCAACTGGCGATGAACTCTGCTTTTATACACTTCGGAATATTCGAGAAATACCCAGTATGCACTCTAAAGAATGATCTGGATTCATCTAGAACCTAGAGAAACAATACATTAAAAACGAGAACAAAATTCCAGTCTTTGGATAAATCTGCCGGGGGCGGGATTCGAACCCGAGACCTGAGGAAGTTCGTGTCCAACGCTCTGCCAACTCGGCTATCGGGACTTGGTATCAGGACTTATGCATTTTGTTGCAGCATTGCCCCTCGAAAAGAAGACAGCGCCCCCGCGTCATTTTGTTCAAGGGTCTTTATTCTGAACGAGTGGATGGGTCCTTTGTATGATTCTTTGGGAGGAATATCCTCGGTTTCGATTTGCTCGGCGGGATCATGGTACGGTTTCATACGCAGTACATGGACAACTTCTCTTAGTTTTTGCTTTTTCGTGAGTGAGTGAGTGAGCGTGAGTGGAATGTGGGGTTTTATGGCGCAAGAGCCAAACCTGGCTATACTCGCGCCACACGTTTGTTAAAAGAATAAAACCATGTAAAAATACATATTAAAAAATACAATTGCATAAAAAAGAAATTTGATATATGTGCCTGCATGCACATATATAAAATAAAAATAAAGGGATTAAAACATTTTTAAAAAAGTCAAAATTAAATATAAAATCCAATTTTCTTTATAAAAGCAAGAGGTTTTGGTGGGGTATTTCTCCCACCAAGTCAGGTAAAGTTAAATGATGAATACAAAAGGGGTGATGCGATGATGGTTAAAAACTGGACAATCGATTAAAATGTGATGAACAGTGTAAGAGACATGGCATGAAGGACATTCAGGGCACGTTCTCCAAACAACAAATGCCTGTGTGTGAAGCGAGTATGGGCTTTCAATGCGAGAGAGAGAGACGAGGTCAATTGTATGACATCAGTTCTTCGCATTGGCATCACAGAACATGCTCCTATGACAGGTTTCACAGAGTGCAGTTTGTTATCCAACTGCTGACTCCATGATTCCTGCCAGATCTGAAAAATATGATGCAAGATGACGCGCTTCATATCCGATAGCGGGGAACTGCGAGCGGCAGATGGGTCGTTGCCGACTTTGCCGCGCTGTCCGCTTGCTCGTGCCTATGATTCCTACGTGACTGGGTAGCCAGCAAAACACGATATCGAAACCCCTTGCTGTAGAGTCGACTCGTAATGTCGAGTATTGTACATACCACTGGATGGCAGCGATCGTGGTAGTTTTTCAGCGCTTCTAGTACACTCATGCTGTCAGTATAGATGCAGTATTTACGGGCATAAGTGGAGTCGATTAATTGAAGTGCACGGTAAATGGCGACAGCTTCGGCATTGAAAAATGCTGCAAGAAGTGTCGAGCCTATAACCGTGCATAATATCTTCAATCACGACTCCACAGCCAGCATGTCTACCGCGTTTCGAACCATCGGTAACAACGGTTACGCGTGAGCCGAATAACGACTATACTGACTGCGGTGAGCAAACAGGCGCGTTGAAGACGACGAGGCGCTACAGTGGTTACTGTAGTGGCGAAGGGTTGATATAAGGGAACAAGTAATGGCGTATTCAAGGTTGGAATAGGAAGGTTCCTTTGCTGGATATGCACGTTAGGTAGGTCGAGGGATTCAAGAAATATGAAGCTTCATCCTATCCATAAACGGCCGGATGTTAGACGGCCGTGCATCATAAAGTCTCTTCATTATTGCTGGTACTCATATACGCATTCTGCAGGGATGTGAAGGCACAGACAAGATCTTAAAAATAATACGCAGAGACAGCTTCCCTCCGTCGAATCTAAGGGAAGCTGATGACAATAAGCTTATAGAGACTCTGCACCGTTGATGTGCGAAACGCACCCGACAGATTCTCAGTGCCATATGTAAATTGGACGAGGTCCGGTTTTGCAGAGTAGAGTTGCACGCTGATCCGTATGCAACACATCCTGATCGATGCGGAGTACGATTACCTGACCTCGGAGTAATGATGGTCTATCCGCCCCAAGAGGTGTTTGACAACACCTTCAAGAGGTTTAAAGAACTTCACACTTCTTCCGCAAATGTAAAATATGCGGAAGGAAATGGCTCCGGCAGTCGAAAATTACTCCGAGGAATCGTGCGTCGGGAACTACGGGAAGTTGTATATCACGGATGCAAATATTTCGGGGTCGGGATATGAATACCCCGTTTGCGGCGAAGTGCACGCAGCTTCAACTCTTGCTCGCGAAATACTATGACATTGAGTGTCGCACCATTTTACAATGTTGTTGACGGCGGTTGCAACTGCCGTTCAATCACCCATGTCGAACCTTCCCACAACTGATCTGTAGATCGTCCACGTATAAAAGGTGAAGGCCTGTATAGAGGGCGATAAAATACTTAAGATGGATGAAATATGACAAATAAAAAGGGTGACACTCAAAATACTCCCTGAGAGACTCCCTCAGCTTGGGTAAAGGAGCAGAGGTGCCACACCCAGTCTCTATCTCTAAAAGTACGAAGATTTAAAAACTTACACTAATAAGTAGGCAAATTGCCTCTGAATCCAAAATTAAATAAAGTGCAGTATCCCATAAAAAGCGCCAAATTGTGATCATATGCCTTCTCGATATCGAAAGAGATGAAACTGAAATGATTCCTCCGGACAAAAGCGTTTCTAATTTTGCTTTCCAGCTGAATGATGTTATCGAGAGTGGACCTTCGCTGGAAGCCACTCTGAAAACAGAGGAATGCATTTGTTCTTTTCTAACTGGTAAACAGAGACGGGCATTGACCATACGTTCTAGTGTCTTACAAAGGCAGCTCGTGAGTGCTATCGGTCGATAGCTGAGAGGGTTCTTAGGATCTTTTCCAGGTTTTAAAATGGGATCACACTATGGCTTGCTTTGCCATTGAGTAGGATACACCACCAACCTCTCATATTCGGTTGAATAGGTAAGGAGACTTACTAGTGAATCCGCGCTCAAATGGCAGAAACAATACATAGGATATTCCATCAGGACCTGGACTAGTATTATTGGGCCGATGATAAAGGCTCTCTTCAATTCAAACATGTCAAAGTCAGTTATATGGTAAAGGTTGTCGGCACCTGAAGTTGATAGGTGTCCGCTCTAAAAAACGATTCTTAGTCGCCTGGAATGCAGGGCTATATGAATCGGGCTGGACACACTAGCAAATGTTTTGCCAATCAAGTTGGCCACATCTAAAGGTGACGAATACAAAGCAGTAGAAGTTTCAATATCGAGATATTTGAAATCCCGATAAAGGCCATTCGCTGCTTTGACCTTTCTCCATAACTGTTGACTGGTAGTTGACGATGTGATTGAAGACACATACTGGATCCAAAGATTCTCTCTGGCATTGACGACGTATTCGACGAGCCTTAACGCTTTCGCACGTTTGAACGCTATAGAGGTTATCAGATGTGGGGGTACCTCCTGAAAATACCCCGCCCTCCTTTGCTCCTTTTTTGGCTTGTTGGCAGGAAGCGTTCCACCATGGTTTTGGATTTCGAGGAGAATTAGATGTTCTGGGAATGGCTGCATCGGCAGCATTCTGACATCAGCTTCAGTGACAGTAAGACTGCTTCATCAACTGCCCTGTTCTGGACCATTGTGCCGGTGATAATCGCTAACCGCGTGAATTTATCCCAGTCTGCGCGATGAAAATGATAAGTGGGGGGACGAAAACGCGTCCCCGCACCGTAACATGCGAGACAAGGAGAGGAAATGATCGCTGTTGTGCAGATCGTTTGCAACCTCGAAATTCAACATCGGTAGCAGAGTTGGCGAACAGATGGCTAGATCGAGGGAGTGAAATGTATCACCTCGTGGGTGCATGAAATACGTTTTTTCGTCGTTGTTCGGCAGAGCAAGAGACGGTGATCGAAATCAACTGCTCAGTCACATCGCCCGCGAGGAATTTGTAACATCATGCCACAGAGGCTGTGTCCGTTAAAGTCACGAGCAAAATAAATGGAGCTGGCAATTGACTGACTAAATGATTCAAATCCACTTGTGGCACAACATCGTTGGGTGGTAAAATAAAACACAACAGACTGTGACTAAAGAATGGACGTGAATCGAACAGCCACAGCCTGTAACGACGTGTGCAGTGTGACGACAGTACTGGGATACAGATTAGATGTGAAGAGGCACACACCTCCGGTTGGAGATATATCGCCATCATCTCGTCGTACACAATTATAACCACACTTGCATTGTGTCATGGTACTCTTCAGAAATGTCTCCTGAGAAGAGCAATGAGCTGGTACGTGGATATGATGAATTTGAGATCGGCAAGTCGAGTCAACGCTTGGGACCACGGCAGTTCAGGAGATAAAAGGGGGAGGTCATCAAGTCTTCGCACGTGCTCCCGCAGGGGCCAGGAAGACGAAGGTCTGGGCGACAGATCGTCCATCAGACTTTCGTCGCTTTGCGAGGCGTGAATGTCCATGACATCGTCTCCCATGTCATGGAGTTTTTAGAGAGGGTTCGACCTCTTTTTTTTGTGGGATTACACCCCCCGACTCCTTTATGCGTGTTTTCCTGTTCTTCTTAACATCGCGTGGAGGATACAGACTTAAAAGTGTATCCACTGCAACATTCTTCGGTGTTATAGATGCGGCTGTCCCAGATGTTGAGCCGTACTCGCGTCTACTTGAATGGCTGTGGATACGTAGGATTTGCTGGTCGCCGACGCATAGCTTTTTCCAGCAACTGGCGTGCGTGACATACAACACGCCGAGCCTCGGATACGAAATTTTATTTTTTATTTTCAAGGCCGTGATCTCCTTTTCGAGTAGCCAGGTTGGACAAGCGAGAAAACGATGAATGATCGCCTTTGCAATTCACATCGTTCCTTTGCTTTACAGTCTGCGCTATCATGGCCTACACTCTGCACATCTAGAGCAGGTTGGCTGGCCGCAGCAGGCTGTTTTGAATGTCAAATCTCTGGCACTGAAAGCATCAGCGGATTCGGGATGTATGGTCGGACTGGGCATCGGATGCAGCCATTTTAACAGTCTGTGGGGTCAGGCGTATTAAAGGTCAGGATGAGGTGCTTTGTATTCGGCACCTGTCCCATCCCGCCTTATCGTTATACGCCTAACATCACGAACGTTTGAGCCTGCATGTTCTCTTTTATTTCCTCAGTCGACACATTGAGAAATCCGCTGGTGAAATGACGCCCGCGCGAAAAATTTCAAAGAAGTAGAATGATGAAGGCCACGGACACGTCTAAATGAGCTAGCTTTCGCAATTTCACTTGGGGCGGTCGCCTGTTTCGCCAGGTAAACAGCTTCGAGGGGAACAAGTCCCGGAGCGCATCTTACAGATGAACTTCCCGACCTCCCCAATACTGCTATTAAGCTTTCTCAATCAAAAATGAGACGTTTGAAAAGGTGTCAGGAGTTTTAACGATAAAATATCGAAACGAATCAAAAGTCAATTTTACGGTGCTCCACTGGAGAATTACTGATGGGTTCCATAAGTGTATTTTTCTGTTCATTCCAGTACGCCTCCACCCACCATGGAGCCCAACAAGGGGGCAGCCCGCCGGTCTCTGACATGCGTCAGGCGCGGCTTTACCTCAGGAGGTGGTACTGGAGTATGAGGAAAGTATTACAGGTTCGGGATGTGATCGCCAGTTCCCAGGGCACTAACTGCAATACTAACCTAACTTTAACCGTCTTTGGTATTCAAAGAACCCCGTATTGAATCCGCAGGACTAATCATAGCCGATTGACAGGAGCGGGCTCACTCCTGCCTCCGTCTACGGAGAAGCATGGGCAAGGGGCGCAACAGGAACCCCAGACTCCACTTTCCCGGTACGGGTCGCCGCACACGGCAAACATGCGGGTCAGACTAAAAAACCAGTCTTAACATTTCGTATTTAAAACAAAAAATTTTACTTTTAAATACCCCAAGAAATAAACCAAAATTAAAATATTAGAAACAATTAAACTCAAAATATCAAAATAAAATTAACCACAAAACAACCTAACTGAACTAAATATAACACGTTAAATATTGACCTGTAGCCAACTGAAACACTAACCAAGCAAATATTTTTTGGGTTTTTCTTTTCAAAATTCACTCGGGTACCTCAGGGACGTGGCCTCCCGTACTCACCCGAAAGTGAGCCCAGGTGGTGGAAGAAGAAAGGGAAATTGGAATAGCAAGAAAAAGGGCCGAAAATGAGAGTTCACTAGGGTTCCTTTTTGGGTTTGTGAAGCCCGTGTTTACCATAGACAGTAAACCCCTAGGGAGGAAGGAAAGATAAATTTAGGAGCACCTCGGGAGCGTGAAACCCGTACTCACAAAGAAGGTGAGCCCCTGAGGAGTTTCTTTTTCGTGAAGCAGGATCAAAATAACTTTGCTGCGTAAGTCACGGCTGATAAACGGCGTAGCACCTGATACGGTCAGAAATACCTTCTTACAGTCGGTCGAAAAAAAGCTGAGCACCGTGACCCTTTCAAAAAATCTTGGAAATGGAAAACGACCTTTTGGGGGAAATGTATAATACGTCTCCCACAGGATTTTTATTTACAAGGGTTGGTAATTGTGTTATTTTTGTGATGGATGCAATGTATTGCTCATTCATTCGACCCCAAATGGAATGTATGTATTTTTGGTGAGAAAACGGGGGATCAGTCCATTCAACGAGACAGAAGAAGCCCTAACATGCATTTTGGTGAGAAAAGATACCAATTCAACGAGACAAGCCCTCAATTTCGATGAGAAAACGAAATCATGCCAATTCAACGAGACAAGCCCTAACATGCATTTTGGTGAGAAAACATGCCAATTCAACGAGACAAGCCTCCATCTTGGTGAGAAAACAGAGGATATGCCCACTCAACGAAAAAGGACAAGCCCACTACATCTGGTGTGAAGACGACAATAGGTAAGTTTAATCTATATATTATTCAATCTTTGGTGTATTTAATACTCTAATAATGTCATGTGAAGTGATTTCCTATTGGCTGGTGCAAGTTTAGATGCTATCCAATGTTGGCATATTGTGTCTTGAAAAAAGGGGGACCGAGTCGACTCTTGTGTCGACTCGATCCCCCTCGTAAACATTTTTTCACTCACTTTCCTACTAAATGGGACGTCTGTTTTGCATTCAGCCTGCAGCTTATTAAATACTGCAGGTATCGTGCAAATCGATATATTTCACCATGGTGCACTCAGGGAAATGTCAAAGTTCTCGTGCACATCATCGTGCAGGTGGTCAGGCAGGCTGTGGTCATTCAATCAAATCCGGAAATGAGGGCCTTTTCCAAATTGATGAGCATAAAGTCCCAGCTTTTAAGATTTTCCGCTGATCCGAGCCCTTCACGACAATGAGGCCTCTGTTTCCGCCGGGCCAGGTGACCAAACTTGCCCCGGACGCAGAAATCCAGTATTCGAGGAGGCACGGATCAGGCAGGTGACTTTTCAGGCTGAGCCGTTCGTTAATGTAGCGGTTGGCTCGTCTGTCTTTGTCTGTCGTGAGGAGGTTGGTGTGATCCACCGTGATACACATCACCTTGGGCTCTGTGCCATCCTCCGGTATGCTGGCAATGGACAGTTCGACCGGCACAGGTTGACCACCATGGTGAAATACGTTAGCATGAGCGAAAAACGCTAGAGAAGACATGTTGCTGAGTGAGAATGTCTCTGGTGGCTGAGCGCTCGCCTTTTATATACTCTCTACTGGGTCACGTGAATCGATTCCTATTGGCTGATGCTTTTCCAATCTTGAATCACCAGACATTGATGGCATACAACAGCACGATTCAGCACCAAGGTTCCACAATACGGATAAATTTAATCTTGCTGCATCACAAGTTTTTAAACTGTGCATTTCAATCTTGGTGCATCCAACAGCACGATTCAATGCCACGTTTTTAAAATACGGATAAATTCAATCTTGCTGCAGCAAACAGTTTTAAAATACGGATAAATTTAATATTGCTGCATCCAACAGCAAAAGTTTTTAAAATGTACCTTTCAATCTTGGTACATTATGTGACCCGGAAAAAGGGGGATCGAATCGACCATTGTGTCGGTTCCCCGTCCCCCTTTCGAAACCTCTATCCCTTTACTGTGTGTCAATGCCGACACTTTGCTGGCTCCATCCGCATGCACCTTATTAAATTTGCTGCAGGGTGTTTGGCAAGGTTTTGATTTTTTACCATGGTGCAGTACGAAATGTCCTCTTCCTCGTGCACCCCCCTCATGCGTAATGGGGTCAGGAAGGTTCCATCATAAAATGTCTTTAAAGTCTGGCAGGATTCTCCCGGGGGCCATGGCTTACAGTCCGAGCTCTTGGAAACATTTTGTTGTTGTTTTTAATCCTTTGACCACCATCAAGCCCCCTGTTGCCTCGGGCCATCTGACTAAACTTGCCCCTCACGCAAGGGCAAGAGTATTCCACGGAGCACACTCTTGGGTAACGTTGGTGCATCAGACGAAGACAGGCATTTTCTTGGCAGTTAATTGAATCAGACATCTTTTTGGGATTGGAGGGTTGCCCGGCATGATTCACGGTGATACACATCGCACACTCGGGATCGCTGCCATCTGGGAATCGTGGCAATGGGCAATTCGATGGGCTTTGGCTTGCCGTGATGAAACACGTTGGCATGCGCAAAAATAGGCAGGTTGACTCAGCACCCACAGACATGTTTTTGCTTCCAATGAGCAGGGAATGATTTCGAGCGGCAAGGGCTCGCTTTATATGATCGGGTGACGTCAGAGGGGCATCCCATGCGCCAAAGCCTTTTCATGCGAGAAGCTTTTGCACGTGGGTATCCAAAGCCCGTTTTCAAGGTTGAAGACTACGATGCGCCAAGGCACGGGATCGTATCGATGCATTTCCCAATCGTCCAACCACGTCAACCATTTCATACATCTGCGACTCGAAAGGGGCAATCTGTCAAATCGACACTGTACAAATCGTCATGTGAGGTTGATACGCTTCCCAAACTCGGTGAGAGGAGAACGACCCACTTGAAAGAATCTCAATTCGACCCCTACCGGGTCCCAGGTCAGATCACCAAGCTCGTAAACACAATCACCGTTTTCAAACGACCGAGGAATATGCACCCCAAAATTGGGTTCAAACAGGATGGTATAAGGATAATCTGGCTCCGTAATACGTGACTCGATCCGGCCACCGACCCGGGTTTCCCAAGACGATCGTGGTGCGTTGTCGACACTGGTCAACAAGTGTTGTACCGAAACCATTTCCATTCTTTCTTGTCTCCAGAGCTTGTTATGTTTTTGGATAAAATGGGACACATTTTCTGGCTTTCAGCAAGCATTAAATTTATTTACAAATTAATAGTTACAATATTTACAAAAATAATATTTACAAGTTTCAGATAATATTTACATCAACATAATGTTTACATGCAATACAGCCATTGCGAATAGACAGATCAAGGGTTTTAATCACTTTAAATCAGTAATTGTTTATCTTTTCATTCAGGGCATAGTCAAATCATGGGAGTTTTTCTTGACTTGGCCAGCCCCTGCTTTAAAAATAATCCAAAACAGGGATGAGATGCATTCCTTCTCTATCAAACTAGGGGAAGGCACTTTTGCAGATGTGGCACACTGAGGGTCTTGAGAATGCGCCAGGGAGTCGCCTTGCCGCGGCAAATAGTCTCCAAATACGGACGTTCATAGATTTGGAATCCCTGTGAGGAAGGTCATCCAGCAAGGGTTGGCTCCAGCGCCTTTATCAAACCGCGGCTGAGATCTGGTAAGCCAATGGAAATACAAGGATATTGTCTGATTGGATGAAGGTGGATCCTGGCAAATGGGAATCTCAGATATTATAGACTCCCGCACAGGTGGATCTGGTAAAAGGATCTGAAATGTTTACGTCTCAGGCACCCACAGGTGGATCTGGTAGATGAATGATCTGATATGTTGTCTCGACCACAGAGTGGATCCTGGTAGGTGAATCTGAGATGTCGTCTCGAACCACAGGTGGATCTGGTAAAAGGATCTGTGATATTTGTCTGCTCAGGTGATGGATCTTGAATACTCACGGAGTTGAGGGGTGGACAAGGCCGTGGAAGGTTTGATAATCCTCACGAAGGCACACCGAGGTCTGATGATGGGTGTGATAATCCACTCTTTTCTTTTGGACCAAAGGCTTGGGCTGTTGTTCCAAAAGGCCGTTTATTGTATGTCGGCGGTACATGAGCCGGGGGTCGAGGGGTGAGTAGCGCCAAACCTTTTGTCAAAGCGTTTCCTTTGTCGAAAATCCCCCAGGTGAAATCCATTCATCAGGAGCTGGGGGCATCCTTTCGGGGATATGTCCCACCAAACATTATCTTTTTTTACCATCGTCAAAAGATGTAACGGGTTTCAGCCGGGATCGGATACGCCATTGGCGGTTCCAACACCATTCGATGATAGAGCATCTGGTCAAACGGTTCAAAGCTCCTAAACAAATTGGGATTATTGCCCGACACCGCAAGGACATGGACGAGGGGCAATTCATAAATCAGCATGGGCGTGGGTCGTTTGAATCAAGGTGAATCTAAGCGAATTTACCCGTTCGACAGCCAAACGTAAAGTCTTTTTCACAAAACATGTTGTTTTACATGTACACCATCCTCTTGTCGGTATTTTTCAAGAGTCGATCGGGATTTCTCAACATTCCTTTTTGGAGATTTTCTCCACAAGACATCGTCGGGCTGAATTCGTTCACGTGCTTGGCCTCAAGATGGCACGCTTGAAGCTTCAACAATGTCTTTTGGGTGCCGGTGTCTTTGCAAAACAAGACAAATATGTAGCCCGGGCTTTTTTGATGCCAATTGTCTTTGCAAAGAAACAGGAAAGACAAATAAAAGCAAAGCGTCGTGATTGGTCAACAGGATGTTGGGCTCCTGGTGAAAAATGGGATTGATGGGTTGATTACAAAATGGCACCCATGCCTTGCACGGCAATCCAGCGATGACCGGGTGGTTTGATTCAAAACGGACATTGCCCCAGCTCGCGTCGGTGGCATTTGGCGCATCACGAAAGGTTAAGCGAGGAACAAGGAGCTCCAACTGGCTTGAATATCCTTGAAGTTGTTTGGAGAATATTGTCCATGACACAAATGGTACCGGCATTGAGGGTAGTGTGGAAATTTAAGAGTTCGTGGCGGCGTTCTCGATCCAGCGGCGCCACGAGGACGACTCGCGTTGGTCAGCGTGAAACCACTGGTTTCTAATACGCAACACGGCCGAATTGGCTGTGGGCATCAATTGCTGTGCATACGGGGTCTTTGAAACCCTCTGGGTTTGAAAGGATGCCTTGGACGTACGGAGGCCTGAAATGAAGTCTCTTGTACAATCTGGGATCTCGTGGCCTTGGTTCCTCGTGCCAATGCTTCTCATTCCTTCTGTTCTTCCTTCTCTCGTGCCATCTTTCCTGGATCGCGAAGAACGATGAATCACGGAATGAATCTTTTTTGACATGGGCCTTTTTGACAGGTGGATCAGGTGATTTAGAAACCTTGGGTGATCCAAACGGGTTCTTTCCAAAGGTGATTCGAAAACGGTAGATTGTTCCATGGAATCCTTCAAAGGTGATTCGAAACGGCAGATTGCTCCATGGAGGTAACGCATCATAAATGACATCTTCAGAGGCTTCATGGGAGGGAGAAGCTATTGGAGTCGGTGGCAAAGGTGAAATTGGGGTTGGCAAACTAAACATGTCAATAAAATCTTCATAGTCTGGCGAATTCATTTTGCCGGAATGAGTATCATGAGACGAGCCAGACCTTTAAACTCTACAACTAAAAAATATTTTAATATAAAAAAAAAAAAAAAAAAAAAATTTTTTTTAAATATATAAAATATATAATCTATAAAATATATTTTTATATATAGTATATATTATATATGTATATATATATATTATATATATTATATATATATATATTATATATATATATTATATATATATATATATATATGTATATATATATATATATATTTTTTTTTGCTTGTCTGATTCTTCTCGGCCAACCTCGACCCCTGACATATTATTTTGAAATGAGCACAAGTGTTGCGTGCAATCGTGTCCAACGTTGGCATACAGAGGGAGCCCAAAAATGGGAGAACGACTACTGGTCCCCGAGCTATGCTCCTTTCCAGTAATCATTCTCCCATTTTCTGGGGCTCCAGGCAGTGTCTAAGAGGCTCTTAGAGGGGTTGGGTGTTCTGCAGAGGGCACGTGTTGCTCACCTCAAGTGTCGGAGGAGACAACGCAAGTGAAAGGTATGGCCGCATTGCGTCGTTTTCGGCCAGTGCATCGTGCTGAGGCAAATTGAACACGAATCTGGCACTCTGGAAGACACAATCGGGCCATGTGTGCCCAAAAACACCCGTCCAACACTGCTTGCGCCAATCGAGTCAGGTGGTCAAGTTTTGCGCCCCATAGCGTCTCAAGCCTTGTACACCAAACAATACAACTTGGGAATGGCATACTGAGTCCAGAGGGCTTGGACAAAGGCGCCTTTCCCTTTGGCAGCCTCTTGCTCCATAAATTCATTGTCCAGGTCAGCAGGTTCGAAAGACGAAAAACTTTCAAACCACGGCACGTCATGGGGGTCGTGGTCAGGTAAAATTTCCATCATCAACTCGATAATGTGGACCGCATAGACAGTTTCCATTTCAATCACCTCGGAAGGTTTTAAACGAGTTAAAACACCTCGAAAGTTTGTCATGAAGGTGATGTAATCCCCAAGGTCTGCCTCTTGGTACACGGCAAGATTCAGGGTGAAGGCTAATTCGTGTTCCATGTCTCTGCGTAAAATGAAGCGACTGGCTTCTGAGCGCTGCTTTTATAGTGGACAGAAGGAAACAGTCGACTGATAAGAGAAGGAAATGAGTGATAAGAGCTTTCGAGTCAAAAAATAAAAAGAGACAGGGTTGAATCATTCATCATTTATTGATACCATGTACATGGGTGGGTTGAATAAGGAATCCATTGGGGCCCAATGTCATGAGAGGATGATGTTTAGGCACCCACAAAATAATGTTGTTTGAACCCTCCGAGGGTTCCTGTTTGAGTCTTTTAGGCGCCAAGGGTGGTTCCATGCGTCTCTTTCCAAGATCGAGGCGTTGGACGTGGAAGGAGGTTGAAAGGGTCTGGGTACCCTTGTCACAACGAGGGATCAGAGGTGGAATCACCTCATCCATGGGTGGTTTTTCAGGTTCGGCCGGTATTTCAAGTTCAACAGGGGATATGGGTATTTTTTCAGGTTCAACAGAGGGAGTAGGTATTCTTTCAAGTCTTTGAGCAGGGTTCGGCAGGTGGAATAGGTTTCAGGTTCAACAGGTCTCTCTGGTTCGAGCAGTCTCCAGGTCTTTCAACAGGTGGAGTAGGTATTTCAGGTTCAACAGGTGGATTAGGCATTCTTTCAGGTCTCTGAGCCCTCATGCAGGCCTCATACACCATCTGTATGGAGGGTTTGGATCCATTTTTGCATCCCGACGCATGTCTTGCACCTTTTGGATAAAGGTTTGGACCCACAGTCTCACCAAGATGGCATTAGGGGACGGACAGTCTTGGACATGCAAGACGGGAGCCGTATTGAAACTCTCCACAAACAGATTGCTAGGGTTCTCCACCAGAGCCGAGCCCGCATTGAGACTGAGGGCAAAACTCGTGGCCAACGACGACTGTTCGGCATTCAAAATGTTAAAGACGACAGCGGGAGTCACCAATTTTGAATTTTGCGTCATGATGGGATACGGTTTGTGGTCCGGCAACACATCTTTGCCTTGAAGGGCGAGGTGGTCGAATCGTTTGGCAATTGGTATACTTTGGAACGACCGAGAAGGGCGCCAACATCCACCAGCGTCGAAAGTAGAGCTTGCCATCCTTTCCCAACCATAGCAGCCAGGGATAATGTTGACGAGGCAGGGAAGTTTAGAGACCACATGATGACTCTTTAAAACACTGCGAGTGAATGAATCCGCAACGGAAGGCTGTCGAAACATTTACTCTCTTTCTAAAAAAAAAAAAAAAAAAAAAAAAAAATTTTTTTTTTTTTTTTTTTTTTTTTATGGTTAAGCATTTTACAGCTCGACAATTGTCCGTAAGCTATCTTACATTCAGCGGAAGAATTCCCTGGTGTTGGGAAAGCATTTTTGACATAATGGTACATTGTCTGCCAGCATGCACGCTATTTTTCATCCGTCATCAGCATGGCCAGGGGTAGATATTCGCACCATGTTTCAAAATTTCCTCCACTTTTTGGCTTCGGTGGGTTCGCCGTGCAACATTCGTTCTTGAAACACCATCGATTTCAACGAGACATTATGGCACAATCATGGGAGGGTTCATCTCCCCGACCACACACCAAACAATCCGATTGACAAGAGCAGGGATCCGAAACGACGGGCATGGTGGCACGATCAAGGGTCAAAAGGAACGACGATACAATGGTCAAATGGCACACATGCAAGAGGAAAGTTCAAATATTGACCAGATCGTGCAGCGTACGTGGTCAGGTACGTAAATAGCTTTAGGGTTTAAAGGCCCAGATGCAAATATTTTTTCAATTTCTGGAAATGCTGTTTGATTTTCCATACTCAAGCGGTCATGATGAAGATAGAACAGAACTTTTATGAGCGGAACTGGGATGGTTCGGGTGGCATTCAGTATACCATTCTGAAGCACGGTTCCGATATTTCAAGCTGCTGACTAGCGGGCATGGAGTCAAGGGACAGGACGTTCTTCGTCGGGACGAGCCTTATTGGCGCATTTGTAATTCAGTGATTAAGTTTTCCAAGCGGAAGAAGTGTAGTATACCAGAAGATGTTTAAAGGAAGCGCGGTTGATGAAGGTTTGCGAGAAAGGCCTTCTAGAAATAATTTGGAGCACTAAAGTGTCGCGGTGAAAAGCTGCGCTATGAAACGTGTTTGTTTTCCTGCAATGAAATGTTTCATCACAAAGCGTTTGAAATGTGGAACGAACTTTCTACTCTTATTATAGTATTGTATTTCCAGCCATTTATATCATCTTTCTTTATTGGCCATGGTATTTTTTCGGCTGCCCAAAGCGTAGTTTTCAGGATCCCTGTAGCACCACAATAGTCGGGTTATTGTGGTGTGTGATTAGGGAGATGAACTCCCATATGGTGTGCTCCATGCGGATCGGTATTTCGGAGGCTGAAGATATTTGCGAACCCTGAAGCGCAAGTGGAGTGCAAGCACGTGGCGGCATCACCATGTGCTGATGAAACGGTTTTCAAAATATAAATTTACCGTTAATGAGGAAACTTTATAATGCTTTTAAGTGTATCCAAAAAGAAAAATAGTTTTCCAAAGCTTTAGGAAATTCTTTAAAAAGAAAAATGTAGATGGAAGCGGCGGACGCATTACATGGGAGCATGTGTTTGGCACGGCAGCGAAAAGGGTCTTTGAAAGAAGCCTTTAACTAATGTTTTGACCTGCCTTCGTTACGCGGATTCATTCCTCACCGTGTTAGAGGATTATTCAACTTAGATTAACTTCTTATTTCAAGACGTCAAAAGCTTTATTCAAATTCACTTTAAATACTTTGGAACTGGAACGAATCAAGAAGCTTGCTTTTCCGGGGTGGTTCTCGTTGGCGCCGTCTCGATGGTTCCGAGAAACTGCCGATTTTTGCCAACGTTCGACACACTAACCATTCGAGGCGAGTGTGTTGCGGAATTTAAACTACATGCGTACCCATCGCGGAATTCAGGAATTGACCGGACTCCGCTGTGGAATAACAATATTTTGAATGCCGAACAGATGCGTTGACAGTACTTTCCCCTCGATCTCAATGCGAAGGCGCTCAAATTGAGCCTACAGCGTCCTGTTTTTGCATGGAGTTTTCGAGGCGACCAGGTGTTCAGCAAGATAAAGTACGATCTTAAATCTTTGACAGAACTAATGGTCCCAAACCTTATCCCAAGGCCTCGTCCAGCAGACCAAATGGACTTCCTCCATTACAGATGATTGTATGAACTGCAAATGAAACCAAGAGAGGAAGTATATGAAGAAATTTAATGAGTTTCTCTCTAAAATGCATATTTGGCAGATGTAGGAAATACACTCTCAACATCAACTTTGCTGTTGCATGAGACCTGAGGAAGGAAGGACTATATTTCAGGAACAGGAAATCAACACATTTTTTCTGAAAATATATTTTTCTCAACACTGTTTGGAAACTATCTCAAGCTCGAGCTCTATATTTATAATATGGAAGTACGAAAAAGTCAAGCTAT